>JAJOOF010010952.1:0-53241 GCA_029582545.1 Solanum lignicaule
AAGTTGTTTTAAGAAGTTTAAATGTGTGGATGTAAATAAGTTTTTTTATTATTCCGCACTATTTTCATTATTGAATGCAATGAATGACTATGTGGCTTGTATAAGACCCCTTCGGGGTCGAGTACGCCTTGTTACGACTTGGGGGTGCTCCCGGGTCGTGACAATATCCTTATGAACATTAACATTATTTTTAAGCTTCTTCGCATTTTGATAATCCACATACGGCACCGTCGACAATGGGCGGTGGAGGTAGTGGCGGAGGTCGATACCCACCCCATCCATTATTACTGTGAGGATGATAATAAGAAGGGTACTTATTTTGATAGATTACAGATCTACTACCATAACTGGACTGACTGAAATTAAAATGGTAATTCGAATAGGAAGGAGGCGGGTAGTTGGGTGGGGGAGGAGGAGTTAGTAAAGGATAAGGGTTTCGGGAAGGGGGAGGTGTTGTAGAAGATGTAGATAAGGAGTAGGTTGGGTGGGGAGGTGGTGTGGTGGAGGTGATGATTTTTATTTGTGGGTAAATTAGGTGGGTTAATTGGATTATAGGCGGGGTTTTGAAATTTGGGTAAAAAAATTGGTCAACTGGGTTGTGGCATAGGATTGCAACACGTGTACACAATCAATGCTCCGTTAGTGAGAGGGTTAAATGTGTACTGATTATTAGACGACAAGGGCATTGATGAACGAAAAGTATGACGAAGGGTATTGATATACCATTTTCGAAAGTTTGGGGGGTATATTTGTTTTTTTCCCTTTAAAATATGCAATATGAAAGTGAAAAACAATAAATTAATCACCCTATTTAAATATAGAAATACTCACAATTTGTCAACACCAAAATACATTTGTAAAGAAAATATATTGATCCCTCCCCTAAGCAACTAGTTTAAACAAGTACAAGAGCTTCTAAAAAGTTCAATTTATGAAAGAAAATAAGACATAACTACTACTCTGAGGAAAGAGGAGTGAAAGTTGTCAGAGACCATCACCATCTTCACCTAAGGGCATCTCCAACTCATCACTATTTTTGGTGTAATCAACTTCAACCCACTACACCAAAAAGGAATATTTTTCTCTCTCTTCATTATTATATTATTATTTCTTATTTCATTTATATTTTCTTATTTCATAAAACAAATTCTTTTTAAAATATTCACCATAGATAATTCATATTATTTCCTTTTATAATCGTTTAATATAAAATTATTTTGTACCATAATTTTTTAAATAATATAAATTGCTAGCAAATATTATACATTATACATATTAATGGATAATACAAATAAAAGTGAAATCATCAATGAAATTCAATTAAATAAATATTACATAATTGAAAAAAATTATTTTAAATTCTACATAAATATTCAACTTTCAAGATCACTACGATGCTCCCATAAATACTCTATTAATGCAATACGTAATTCAAAATGAGCTTCTTTGTCCTTTATTTTTTTATATCGAGCTAGAAATTGTTGAAATTGATAATTTTCATCTATTGTCATTTCTACGGTCGGAGTTGGACCTCCCGACGCATCTTGAATTAGTGTGTTAAGATCACGCTCATCCTCAATTATCATGTTGTGCATTATAATATATGAAGTTAATATATCATGTAGCACCTCTTTTCTCCAAAAACGTGAGGGTCCTACGATAATTGCAAAACGAGATTGCAAAACTATGTATTTTATATTTCAATTTTGATGTATGTCAATTACTACTTGTTGATTGTTTATTATTTTTAGTTATTTTTAAGTACATTGTATTATTTGTTTAAAATTTATATGTTTGCATTTTAAATTTTTGTGAAGGTTAATTGTAGTTATATCCAATTATAATTTATAGTAGAATTAACATAAATTTAATTTTAAAAAAAGGTCATATATAGAAAAAATAATTTATAAAAAAGCTAAATTTTATATCTAAAATTAATATTATAAAAATTTTACATAAAAAATAATTAAATATACAAGAGATTTAATTAAAACATACAATTTATATAATGTTTTATTAAAAGTTTGTATAATGAAATAATATTAAAATATTCAAAAAGTGAATTGGTGTGATGAATAGTGTTACACCAAATTTGGTGTAAAAATTGGTGTGGGTTGGAGCTCAAAACACCAAATTTTACACCAAATTTAGGATTTGGTGTAAAATTGGATGTTGGGTTGGAGATGGTCTAAGAAACATCATTGAATCTTGCAACCAGACTATGCCATGTGACATAGAAAGCGTAGTATCCATACAAACAACACGACTAGTAGGCATCATCGATCAACCTGAATACGCCACATAATATCATAAAATAATCAAGAAAACTTGTAACTTGAAAATAAAATTAGGATCTCGATCCACCAAGTCACCACTCTTTCTTTAAGTAGATTTACCTGGGAATCCATACACTCTATCTCAAGTCACCCCACCTCCTTTCGCTGCCAAATCCCTCCACTCATATCAAATCATAGTCTAATCTTTTCTATCGCATAAAGATTTCCCAAATACAAGATCATTACTGACTTTGCTAACTAGTGTACTAGTCCCACTCAAGCTCCCATGCCAAAACCTTGGCCTTAACAACAATTCAATTATACAAAATGTGAATAAGCAACCCCAATTTAGCAAAGTAGGTAAATACAATTCTAGTTCCACTTATAAGATAGCCTGAACTCCCAGCCCCTACCCAAGCTTAACACTCGCCTGAAACATGTCCCACATGATCACCATATCACAACTAGTCATACCTGATTCATCACACCGTTTCAGTAACCGGACCACCAAGGATCCCTAGTCTTTTATCTAGAACACTTAACATGCAAACTTGGTCTACATAAAGACTATCCCAACATTTTAAATACATCAACCCAGACACTCAAGGAACAACATATGAAAAATATAACATAGTAAATAAACTCGGTCCTCTCATGAAACCTACATACAACTATTAGTGTATCGACGTTGTACCCAAGCCAACTATTGTTAATGTACCAGCATGGTACCTGGGCCAACTAAATGATATTTTGTACCAGAAGTGGTATCTAAGACAACCGTTAGTAAACCTATACTGGTGTTGTATTTGATCCAATCAACAATCACAAACAACATACACAAGCACAACACAATGAACAATTACACTTGAAGCCAGAACTAAATTAATCAGATTCATTACATGAGATTTATCAGCATGATGTCATTTCACATTCATCCTTTATATTTTTCCCATATGCATTGCACAGTAATACTACAAGCAGTTAATATGCACACATACAAAATTTGGAAAACTAAACAATCCTTATCCACCTGAAGGGATTCCTTCTTAATATTTTCTGATAAAACTTTGATCACCCACAATTACCTTCCCAAGGATCACACCAAGAAACATCATAAGTTCAACAATGACTATTCAAGTCCATAACTAATAAAGCTAATAACATACAATTATAACATAGCTCGAACTTTCGGTCCTCACCCTGAGTTGATATGCATAGACAACATGGACAACCATTGGCAACATTTAACATTAATTTCAAATCATGCTCTTTCCTTTTTTTCCTAATCATATATCATGCATGCAATAGCGAAGCAGTTGACAAGAACATATGACATAAACGAGAAACAAACAACCCTCATTTACGTCATCAAGCCTTGGAAGCTATATTGAACCGAGTCTTCCCCTTGTTTTGAATTTTGAGTTGTTCTTGGTCTAAAACAATAACAAAACAACACAATCAATGAATAATGGCATAAAAATACCTGGATTATACTCAAATTCTAATCTCATGCTATTCTCGTGATCATTCCACCCCAACTAGGATTTTTCCACCATTAACTTAAGCCAAATCCTCCCCTAAAGTCACCAAACAAGGATTCTTCCACCATTAACTCAAGCCAAACCCTCCCCTAAAGTCACCCAACAAGGATTCTAGCCTAAGAATCAAAATACCTAGGTATGTGACTGATTGACTTATCTTTATCAATGAAAGTGATGGGAATTGGTTGAAATTCACCCTAGGTCACTCTTTCTCTTCCCAAAATATGTTTTGTAGAATAATGAGCGATTTAGGGGAAAATTATGATAAAATGCAAATCACCAACCAATAGCGGAAATTAATTTCCCGGCTATAGCAGTGTGACACCCATAGTAGCTTGTACGAGATGAAAACTTGGAAGACTCCCCAAAAGTCTCCATTTTGCAACACACCTTCAAACCTTGACATTCTAAACTAAACCGTTTGTACCTAGTTTGATGTCAGGAGTTCTACCCACTCAAAACTGATTTCTATAAGTCCTATGGATTCCTTAATGTCTTAGCTAATAAAAAACCAACTCAAGCTTAGATATTTCACCCGGAACTTTTCCAGATCTTCCTAGACCTCACCTTGCCTATAGTTCGTTTGATATTGGTCTAGCGTAGAATTTTCAAACCACTAATCTAAAAGTTTTCTTACCCAATTTCTTTCTTCAATGGTTTACCCGTAACGAACGAAAGGATCGTTAAATTTATAGATATTTTGAAGTTGTTAATTATTTTGATTTATAGTACTTTTTACGTAATTTTCACACAATATATGTTACTCTTTTTGTCCCAATTTCAAGGCTCAGCCAAATTTTTTATAAGTTTTTAGATATTTAAGTTGATAATAATTGTGATTTATAGTATTTTTTAACGTAATTTTTAGATAATATATGTTACTCTTTTTGTCCCAATTTATGTATGAAGATGGAATTTCAAGAGCCAATCAATATTTAATAAGGTTTTAGATATTAACGTTGTTATTATTGTGATTTATAATACATTTGATGTAATTTTAAGATAATAAATGTTACTCCCTTTGTCCCAATTGATGTGACATATATAGATTAAGAAAATATAATAATATAAATTAAGGAAGATACATAATATAGTAAATCTATGTGGAGCCTATATCTATTGTCATTTATGTTTGAAATGACAGCTGAAGGTTCGGTTTACCCACTAATCACTATTATAGAAAAGATAAACGATCGATGTAGCCTTTTTGTCCATAAAGAAAAATGATACACACAATATAACATTAAGTCCTTAAACGATAAAACTGTCCTTAAGTGAAAAAAGACAGGAGATTTTTATGCTTGATTTTAAAATTTGAATTGGAGTTCCTTTTTTAAAAAAAAATTATTAAACAGATTTTTTGTAAAACTTTTATTTGCTGATTTTTTTAAAAATGCCAATGTGGGACAAAATCGTTTTTTTTTATTTTGAAGTTTCAATTGTTTTAAATTAGTTTATTTTATTAATATTTTAATTAATTTTTAGAGTTTGTGTATGAGTATTGAGCGGGAAGGTAATGAGAAGTTTTTAAAATGCCTATTTATATTCCCATTTTATTTAAATAAATAACTTGAGTTTTTTTAATTTTTAATTTTAAGACAGATCATTTCAATTTTTAAAATTTTTAATTTTATCTTTATCTGTAATTTTTAAATTGATTATATCATGTTAATTTTAAGTAATTTTTTAATAAATTATTATTATTTTTTAATTTTAGTTTCTAATTTAATATTATTACAAATTACAAATAATTAATTTTAATTAATAAAAAATATTTTTTTTTTGCGATGTTGACATGTGGAGCTATCACCTCTTCTATTATATATAAATGAAATAAACTAGTTTAATATGATTAAAAATTACAAATTTACAAATAGTAATTTTTAATTATTAAAAATTACTATTTTTTTTGCAGTGCCGATATGTGGCACAGAGAGAGAAATACTTGATTTGTATTTTAGTATAATAGTAAAAAGATACTACATATTCGAGTATATTTGAGGTTTGTGAGAAAGAATGTGTACAAATATTTTAACTTTAGTAAAGAACCTTACATGTGTCCTAAGCCAATATAATAATACTCCAGTCAAAATTGCTACAAAGTAGGACAGATTTAATTCCAAGGTGGCAACTACACATTTTTATCTTCTTTATAAAAATCAATTTCCAGCCACCATTTTACTACTTCAAGAATATTTATGGACATGCATAGCAATTAGTATGTTGAAAATAATATTCATATTTTGGCAGTATGTTTTTTTTTTTTTTGGAGGGAGCTGAATTGTTTTGACTTCAACAGATAATAGTACACAAAAGTTGCTGAAAAAAATATCCCATTTAATTTCTTGGCTATAAAAGAGCATACGTAATACAACATTGAAGAATCACCAAACACACAAATTAATTAACTCTTCCAAAATGCAATTCTTGAGCTTGGCTTCCATCTTCCTTTTTCTATCTTTTCTGTTTTTGTTAAGGAAATGGAAAAACTCGAATAGCCAATCGAAAAAATTGCCTCCAGGTCCATGGAAACTTCCTTTACTAGGAAGTATACTTCATATGGCTGGTGGACTTCCACACCATGTCCTTAGAGATTTAGCCAAAAAATATGGACCACTTATGCACCTTCAACTTGGTGAAGTCTCTGCAGTTGTAGTTACTTCTCCTGATATGGCGAAAGAAGTACTAAAAACTCATGACATCGCTTTTGCCTCTAGGCCTAAACTTTTGGCCCCGGAAATTGTTTGTTACAACAGGTCTGACATTGCCTTTTGCCCCTATGGAGATTACTGGAGACAAATGCGTAAAATTTGTGTCTTGGAATTGTTGAGTGCCAAGAATGTCCGGTCATATGGCTCGATTAGGCGTGATGAAGTTGATCGTCTTGTTAATTTTATCCGGTCATCTTCGGATGAGCCGGTTAATTTTACTGAAAGGTTGTTTTTGTTCACAAGTTCCATGACATGTAGATCAGCATTTGGGAAAGTGTTTAAAGAACAGGACAAATTTATACAACTAATCAAAGAAGTGATAGGGTTAGCAGGAGGATTTGATGTGGCTGATATCTTTCCATCACTGAAGTTTCTTCATGTGCTTAGTGGAATGAAGGGTAAAATTATGAATGCTCATGACAAGGTAGATGCAATTGTTGAAGATGTCATCAATGAGCACAAGAAGAACATTGCAATGGGGAAAACTAATGGTGCATTAGGTGGTGAAGATCTAATTGATGTCCTTATAAGACTTATGAATGATGGAGGCCTTCAATTTCCGATCACCAACGACAACATCAAAGCTATTATTTTCGTAAGTACTATTGCATATTTTACATTTTTGTTTGTACATAAGATCAATCACCACAAATAACTTATTTTGTTTCTATGTGCAGGACATGTTTGCTGCCGGAACAGAGACTTCATCGTCAACACTTGTCTGGGCAATGGTGCAAATGATGAAAAATCCGAGTGTATTCGCCAAAGCTCAAGCAGAAGTGCGAGAAGCCTTTAAAGACAAAGAAACGTTCGATGAAAATGATGTAGAGGAGCTGAAATACTTAAAGTTAGTCATTAAAGAAACTCTAAGACTCCATCCACCAGTTCCACTTTTAGTCCCAAGAGAATGTAGGGAAGAGACGGATATAAACGGCTACACTATTCCTGTGAAGACCAAAGTCATGGTTAATGTTTGGGCATTGGGAAGAGATCCAAAATATTGGGATGACTCAGAAAGCTTTAAGCCAGAGAGATTTGAGCAGTGCTCTGTGGACTTTGTTGGTAACAATTTTGAGTATCTTCCCTTTGGTGGTGGGAGAAGGATTTGTCCCGGGATATCATTTGGCTTAGCTAATGTTTATTTGCCGTTGGCTCAATTGTTATATCACTTCGACTGGAAACTCCCTATCGGAATGGAGCCAAAAGACTTGAACTTGACGGAATTGGTTGGAGTAACTGCTGCCAGAAAAGATGACCTTATTTTGGTTGCCACTCCTTATGAACCACCTCGACAATGATTTTCAACATTTTCTTTTTTAAAGAATAATTTCCTACTGATCCCAATTATATTATCCTATTTTTCTTTTGGAGTTTCCGGCTTTATCTACTGCTAATACATGTATCTTGATCAAATAACATCTTTTGTTTATTTCAAATTTTGCTGATGATTATTTGCCTTCCTATAGAGTAGAATAAACAAATTTGAAAGCATATTCTTTTGTTTTGCCCCCACCTGCCCCACCCCGCATAAACCTCCAACATTATTCTGCTTCTAACATTATCAATTTTTCATGACAGACATACAGTTGAACATATAAATGTAAATTTTAAAAACTTTTGTTGCTATTCAATAGATAAACGTAGGTAGAGCATCTTCATTCTCTTCCTCGCCAGAACTTCCCCTCAATCACTCCGCCCCGACACCAGTACCAGTAGCAGCGCTACAGAAACAAAGAAAGGACCAAATACAGAATTACAAAATTAAACAGAACAATTCACCAGCAGCAGCACTGCAGAAACAGAGCCAACTTGAGATTAAAAAAAGAAGAAGATACATGTATTATCTACTTTTTCTATAATACATGTCAGAGCCAGTTTACAAATGTTTCTTTATAAGATAAGATACATGACATGTCAGAGACAACTTGAGCACATGAAATGTATGTAAAAGAAGATACATGTTTCTTTTTAATGATCATAATGTCAGAGCCAACTTGAGAACACTTCAAAGCCATAGTAGAGTTACGGCTTTGCAGAACCAGCAATTATGGCTCAAATTCTACATTTATATCAAGAAACTCAGTTATTAAATATAAAGAATGTATCTCAAACCACGAAAGCAAAAATAATTGTAGTACATAAACCATAAAACTTAAAATTCTAGATCTGCCTCTAACTACTTATTCGATTGTTTTAGGACGAAACTCAATTCCTTCAACAATGAGGCCACTTAATTGTAATCAAGACGTCTAATCTCAATCAATATTTCTATAACAGGACCATCACTACTTCCTTGCTATTAAAATTTCCCAATTCTATTTCCGTTCATCCATCTCCTCTCAGGTTAGGAAATCTTACAAGTCTCACAGTGTTGGTTTGTTCTTCAGTCACATTTTCACTCTTATAATTAACTAACATAATAGTTGAATTAGTATATTCAAGTCCATGATACATATCTACCAATTTGAACACCAAATAAGCAACATAATATGTCTTTGTGGCGACAATATTTTTGTTCCTATTCTTCCTCAAATATCCAACCATCATGCAAAGCCAATACATACAACTTCTGAGAATCTACAAAAAGTATTGTTAGAAACCTTTGCAAAGATAATTCTATTAAAAAAACTTAATGATATATAGATCTTTCTCTCCTTAGTAGGTACCAGATGCGAATTCAAATTAGTGGACTTTGGGTACCGTATGGTTGAACTAATTAAAATCCAATAACTTTTAAGATATTGAGTTATCTATAGTACTATCTATGCAATTTAACTTGTTATACCAGAATTTTCTTTGAGCAATCAAATTAGTGTTGTCAAGAACTTATGCGCCGTTTGAGTTCGCATGATATAAAAACCACTATTGGTAGGGGGGAGTTAAGAGTTTCCTATTAAAGGTGACTCCTTTCAAGGGCACGAACCAACTTTTCTTAATTGCAGAGGAATCTTTACCATCGTTGTTGTGTACTTATTGACCCTCACTGATTAATAAGAAAACAAATTAAGGAGTTTATAGGCTTGAGTGAGATCTCTCACCTAATATACTTTCTTCAAGGGTTGGACCGTCTTATTCAGTCTATAATAATAGGTATTAGACCAGGTTGGTTAATGCTTGAGGCCGCAACTCAAAATAATGGCTTGGTAGAGAGCCAAGAGTGGTGGCTTGGACCAAGGAGGGACGCTAGCTGTGACCAACCGATAAGAGTGGTGGTTTGGATACAAAAGAAGTGTCCTTCGGGAATTGTTGGGCACAATTGGTTGCTCATGAAAACTTGAATTTTATTATTGCTAAGTAAGGACCAACTTCGGTCTTACAACTCTTAACACTCAATTTTTATTTTGCACTCACTCTTTTCTTGAGTACACATTTTTCTTACTTTTTTCTTGAGCACACACTCTTTATTAGAGTACGCACACATACAACTCTAACAACTTCTATTTATAGGTGGTGATGAAATGATCTAGTATGAAGGTAATTTTTTAGAACTATACCTTCCACTTATGTCTAGAATGTTTTTAGACTTGCACTCAAGAACTCTAAATCTTGAGTTCTTCCTTCAATTCTCTACACGTCTTGATTATTCTAGATTCTCTTTGAAATATCTTAGATTTTAATTAAGTTGATGATTATTTTTTAACACTCACCCTCCACACCAACTTAATTTATATTTTCATCCATTTTGAGTGATCCATTATGAACCTCTTCTTCCTTTGAACTTCTCCACTTACTACTCTTTGAAGAATTCAAGGTAGCAATCTTCTTGATCTGGACCACCTCTGCTAAAGTTGCATCTATATACTTGGTGTTTGGGTGTTTCAGTCATGGTGTAGGTGATTCGGTTTTCCTCTTGCCTATTAGTTAGTTTCTATCTTATTCCCTCATTTTTCTTCTTTCAGCTTATCTTACAACTTTTGCTCAAGTGCTGTCAATTCTAGTAGGGAGACTTCGTTGGACCACCATGTTGATGCTTCATCAAATACCACATTTCTCGACACTTACGTCTGATTAGTGGTAGGGCCACGACAACTTCACCCCTTAATTTGTTCATCTTAACTAATAAAGATGCAACAAACGACATTTTTATCCAACTTGCTGCAAATATGATCTAGCACGAGCACATAAGACTCACATCCAATATCTTGGAAGTGACTTAAATTAGGTATCGCCTTCCTCCCTTGAACTTCTCTACTCACTACTCATTGAATCTTCTTCCAAGGTGGTATTCACCTTTGCTAATGCTTCACCCATATTCTTGGTGTTTGGACTTTTTAGTCGTGTAAACCTCCTTAGCTGCAGTTGTGGTGCTTCTAGTTCTTGGACTTATTCTTGCAACGCATCTGGAGTTTCAAAGGCTCCTGTTTTCCATGTACATTTCTTGTTTTGTATGTACGTGGAGATAACTCTTGTGCAGGTTATTTGTGTTTTTTTTATAGAATGTATGGGTCCATAAAAAGTCATTGGACCAGGTCCCTTGACAGAAAATAAATGCAGAAAGCAACCAACATAAGATGTAACAGACACAACAGTTTTACGTGGAAACCCACAACAATTTTACGTGAAAACCCCCTTGCTCAAGGGAGGAGAAAACCATGACCTATACTCACATGATTTTCAACCCAACTCCATTTAAATATAAAAGGAGCAAAGATTCAGATTAAAAATTCTTGTAACCAAGGAATTAAAACTCTTTAATCCCTTCCCTCTTACTGTAGCAACTCTACTACCAGTAACTACTAAGCAATAACTCTATGGCCCACTAAACCAACTAGCTCTAGTCGATCTATACTTTAAGAACCTAACATAGGTAACTCTAGCTAATCTTTGTTGTGTACTAATATGAAAACTAATATGCTTCCTTTATAGCTTAGGAATAGATCTTCCAAGATTAGCCATTGAAATACAAACCCTAGAAACAACTAAGAACAACGATAACTCTATAAGGTTCTTCAGCTATTCTTGAGCAATATTCCGTTGAGAGAGGCTTTTTATTTTTGTGTGAAATCTATATTGTAAAAACTTGTTTGTGATATGTGAGTATATACAATAGGATGAGCACAAATATACACAACAATTTCATTGGCTAAGGGCTTATTGTACTGTGGGATCCGTGCACCAACCACGCCAGGTTTTGCAGGCTTTTGGACCGCTGTAGTTTTTTTGTACAGAATTCACAGTTTCGTTAGGGATCATATCCAAAGTTTGTTCAATCATCAAGACTTCAGACATGGGTTAAAATAATAGTTTCCCCCTCTTGATTATGAAAACCTAATATTCAACCTCTTAAACTTTCATCCCTTGGTTTCATTCATTCCCCTTATCACCGACCAGGTCAGGTCCCTTGACTCGACAAGACTAAACTGTACTGCCTTTACCCAATATATTCCCCCTTTTAACATCACAAAAAGAGTTAAAGTAGTAAATCAGGAATGCAGTTTAAGAAAATTCATGGCCACATGGGCAACACCGAGCATAAGAGAGAGATACACAAGGTATTAAAGCAAGGCAGTAGAGATAGGGCCAATTTAACCATTTAGTTATCAGTAAGGAAAGCATGGACAAGCATTGGAAATCTCATTTAACATAAGAATCGGGATAATACCCACATAGGACATAAGAAAAGAGAAAGAACATGTATGAGATGAGGAAGGCTTGGATGAAAAGATTTGCCTAAAGTTCAGAGTTTTTGTTAGCAAGAGCTTTGTTCTCAGCTTTCTAGGCATCTATTCTGGCTCCACCAGGTCCCTCAGATTCAACCAACTTTAACCAAACCTTAAGGTGAGCAATCTCAACATCTTTGTTAGACAAAGTGACCCCCATGGCTTCCACCTTATGCTTGAGCTGAGAGTGCTTGTTCAACAATTCTAAAACCTCACTCCTATTGCTAGTTTTTCCTTCGACACACTCACACTCAATGTGAGTGTTCATAGAGATGGATTGCTTCACTGTCTCTATGATTCTAGAGACTAGTGGAATGCCAAAGTATTTGAAACCATGGTTAGCAAATACCCATACCCAGCCCATGCTTTCCGTATTTGACAGTCATTATCTTATGCATATATTCTAGCATGATAGCGAGAATGTTTATCAACTTGAAAGTGTGCAGATCTTCAATAAGGAACAATTTTATAACTGAGGCAAAAATTCTCTTTTTGGATCGGGGCAACAACACCTTGTTGAAAAACTCGAAGAAAAGTTGATACTCACCATGAAGATATTTCTTTTGAATCCCAGCCTGACTTAAAGTAGGAAGTTTTCTAATCTACACCAGAAATTTCTTTGTTGGATACTTGCCATCCACTATACTAATTCCCTCTAGTGGAACATGCTCAATTCGAGCCAGAGTTGCTTCATTAAGGTGAAATTAGATGTTCCCTACTTGAGTGTTTACACTGCCATATTCGTTCAGCTTCAACTTGTAATAAAACTCGTGAAGATTAGACTCATGTACCATAGGTACATGATTTTTGAATAGGTGAGTCCAACTTTGAATTTCAACTGCATCGACCAACTTTCTCGTTCCAGGTTTGGTCATTATCTCAAGATCAAACACTCTCCCTATAAAAACTTTTTGAGATCTAAGAATTTAAACTCTCTCCTCATGTGTCAACAACTTCTCTACCTTTCTCTTATTACCACCCAAACTCTCATTGAAATGTGTGCATGATGATACCTAGAACTTGCTCTGTTAATCCAATTGACTATCTTTGGTGAATGAAGGAAATGATCTTAGGCATGAACTCTTGAGAGTGAACCTAATCGTTATATCCTTGTGTGACCACCTTGTGAGTGTGTAAATCTATATTGGCACCATTTGAGCCTAACCTTTTCTTTGGATGAAACATGAATACAAATGTTTAAACCGGTTGTTGAAATTGCCATGTATTTAATTCCCACCTATAACCTTCGTGAAGCATTGGTTTGTTTGAATAACCAACCTAGGCCAAAAGGCTAAGTTGGGGGTGTGGTAAGAATGAGGAAAGAAACCGAGAAAGAAGTTTGTGAAATTCGTCCTTGGGAACATGTGATGAAGAAAAATATGGAACTCCTCCATATTAAAAAAAAATGGGAAGAGAAAAGGTACCCATTGTGCATTGTTGTGGAAATAAAAGGGGTGTCCATTAAGCTATACCAAAATTTTTGTGTGCTATGAATATGCCAAGGATGAGTTGTGAATTTGAAAAGAATGAAAGAAAAGTAAAAGAAGTAAAACTTGAGCCATGCTTCATGAAGGTAGAGTCACTAAGCCGAAATGATCATACCCGTACTCTCACCCCAATTACAAGTCTTGAAAGACCTTTTTGATCTTGCATAAGCCAAGTGATGGGTTGGTTGGAAAATACGGTCAAGCCTATGGGTAAATTCATGCATGTTTTTCTCATTGGGAGTGTGAGAGTTGATTTCGATTCCTTAATTGTAATCCTTGATTGCCTTGGTGAGAGCATGGAATCATTCTTGATGTGAGGGCATTTTAATACTTTTGTTGGGCATGGATTTGCATTTGACGTGAGTATTTGTGAGCATAAACTCTATGTGATGATGGCGAGTCACAGTTGGAAACTTTGAGTGCACAATTGAACATTGCATGTTTGGATTGAACCTTGTGTTCCCTTTCATGACGAATCTCAAGGAGCACTACTTGTAGAAATCCCTGTTGGCCTGATTAATCTTCTGTTTTACTTGAGGGCAAGAAAAAGTTTAAGTTAGGGTGTTGATGAGTCGGGAATTTTGATTCATTTAGAGCTTGTTATTGAATGAATTAGTTTCCTCAATGTTTGTTTTGTGTTCATAACTGACGTTAATTTATTTATATGCAGTAATGAAGGCTTAAGAACAAGGCAAGGACATTACAATGCGAAAAGAAATGAAAACATTGGAAAAGCTAAAAAAAGAAAGAAAGGTTGGAGCTCGCAAAAGCCACCTGGAGACTCGCCAAAAAGTCCAACGAATTGGCTCATGAACTAAGCCAACTCAGCGATTGAGGGAGCACTTCGGCGATGCACTAAATGGAATGGTGATCCCGACCCCGTTCCCCTAAATGAACAGAACAATTGGGTGCAGAAGTCCTGCCAAAAGGCTAGAAGAAGTTCTTGTCGGCGGATCACTAAGTCGTTCGGCCATCCCGACTAACTTCGCCGAGTGAGCTCGCGTAATGAAATTTTGGGATGTTTTTTGGAAACATATAAATTGACTTTTGAAGAGAGAGAAAAGGGTCTTACAAAGTTTTGGAGAGATTTTTACATACTTTGATGATATTGAACATTCTTGTAGATGGTTTTGAGCTTGGATATTGCGGTTTTAAGATTTTAGTCTCACTTTTGGAATTGAGCATTGGAGATTTTGTTGTTTCGATGGAACATCTTTTGGGTAACTATTTGTTGCTCTTTGTTATGTGTGGCTAAACCCCCTCTCCTTAGGGGTGTGACTATGTAATCTAATACATAAATTAGCTTATAAGATTGTGTAACATCTCGCTATTTGAAAGAACTAGAAAGAGTTAGAATTGGAAAGAGTCATTTTAGGAACGAATGAAAAATCTGGAAATTTGTTAAGTTAAGCTAAGTTGAGTTTTGGGTCAACTTCAAACGATCATAACTCCTAGATCATTATGAGTTAGGTGTTCTTCCAGATACCGTAGGAAATATGTTGGAGTTATCTTTCCAATGCCACAAAGTTTCAGCGATTCCAAGTTCGTATGAGTGAGATATGCCAATTTGGGGAGTCTATTCTAGCTGAGCGAGTATATCGTGATTGTGTCATTTCCATCAATCACAAGAACACGCTGATTTAGTTGAGTTAGATATGGTGGATTTTGATGCCATTCTAGGTATGGACTGGCTACATGCCTGTTATGCCTCCAGTGAACAAAAATCAGCTCCGCATCGCGGTAGGGACGCAGACTCCTCTATCTCAAAATTAAATTTCGCGATCAAATATTTAAATGCATCTCCACATCGTAGACTTGTTTCCAGACAGTGATTTCTTGATGTTTTCTCATGATTAACTATCTAAAAACACTCTTAAACATCATGAGATCTTTCCTATCACAAATCATAATCCTTGAATCCATAATTCAATTCAAGAAAATTTAAGAATCAAGTCAAGAGAAGTTAAGAGTCTGGTCAAGAGAAGTTAAGAGTCAAGTTAAGAGAAGTTAAGAGTCAAGTCAAGAGAAGTTAAGAGCCAAGTCAAGAGAAGTTCATAGAATCTTCCAAAAGTCTTCTATAAATGTTTTAACTTTGTTTTAAGACTTGAGTTTCGAGTTGAGTAAAGACTAAAGTTTTAAGTTCATTTCTTCAAAAGAGTATATCGGGACTATGTATTCCCAAAGAGTAAAATGTTTTCATATTTAAAGAAGAAAGGAAACCTTGATTTCCAAAAGAGCCTTTGAGCTAGTTTTCAGTTAATGAGTAAATATTTTCACATTTAAAGAAGAAAGGAAACCTTGATTTCCAAAAGAGCCTTTGAGCTAATTTTCCGTTAAAGAGTAAAAGTTTCACATTTGAGCAAGAAAGGGAACATCGATTCCAAGAGAGCTTTTAAGCTAAGTTTTGAGTAATTATCTCAAACCAAAGAAAGAACTTATGTTTTTAAACATATGAGCTAAGTATTTTGGGAGTAGTATTGAGCACCGATATGGGGACGAGTTTGAGTTCAGATAATTGATGTCTCCATAAACCATGTAGCCATCATGGGTAGTAAAGGATCATACTTTTTAGATGATTCCTTGAGTGCTTTTTAGCATAGACTAGTGGATCCACTTAGTTAAGCTTTCTATATGACGGCAAAGTATAGGACAGTTCTGGCAGCGTGGGCAAGAAGTTGTATCACCACTTAGGCTTATAGTGGTGGTTGTCGGTTAAAGAAACTCCCACATAAACTATATTACTTTATTATAGGGATAAGGGTCTGAAAAATACCCCAACTTTGGTCGGATTTGCTGTTGCGATACTAAACTTTCATAAGGACCTATTACCTCCCTAGACTATTTAATATCGTATTTTTTACCCCCTGAACTATTTAATAGTGTATTTTAAAGGTATATATGTGCTCATGTGGACACATTACAATTTATAATTTTGCATTATTTTTTTATGTCCACGTGGGCAAATATATATGTTTAAAATACAGTATTAAATAGTCTAGGGAGGTAATAGGTCCTCATGAAAGTTTAGTATCGCAACAACAAATTCGATCAAAGTTGAGGTATTTTTTAGACCCTTATCCCTTTATTATACGAGTAAAGTTCAATTTGTTATTGCATTTTCTTTAACGAACTAAGTTGTTTTCTATTGTTTTAAAAGTTTTCTATATATTGCATGTGTTTTATTGCTTTATATTGAGTTAAGTTGTTCATGAGTTGAGTAAAGCCAAGGTAAGTGTCCCTTTCAGATTCTTTTCAAGCCTATGTTATGTTTAGCATTCCAACTCGTATACTCGTACATTCAATGTACTGATGCCAGTTGGCCTGCATCATTTTATGATGCAGACATAGGTAACCAGGGTTAGCATCCAGCGTATAGTTGATCCAGTTGAGCACTCAGAGTCAGTTGGTGAGCCTCCTAGTTTTCCGAAGGACCCTTTTTATTGCTTTCAGTATTTTAGCTCATTAGGATGTCGTGGGTTTTGTCCCGACGTCTATCTCAGTTTTTTAGATGCTTCATAGACAGAGGTAGTTGATGTTAGTTCATGAGTCTTTACTTTTCCTTTTCAGTTAAGTTGAGAGTTGAGTTGCCACTTTGGCAGTGAATGTTATTTATTACATTCTAAGTTATTTATTGAGCAGTTCAATTATTCTTTTAAAGTATATTTATCTTGAGTAAAGTATTTCGCTTAGTAAGTTAGCCAGACCAAGGGTTTGCTTAGGGCCATCAACGGTTCTTGAGTGCCAGCCACGTCCGGGATATAGGCTCGGGGAGTGACAAACTTGGTATCAAAGCCCAGAGTTCAAGAGTCCTAGAGAGTCTATGAAGTCGTGTCAGTAGAGTCCTAGTTATCGATGTGAAGCGCGCCACATCTATAATTAGGAGGCTATAACATTTAGGAACTATCTCACTTCTTTCACATTAATTTCTTACGATAGAGTTAATCTCTATAAAGTTTCTTCCAATTCATGCTTGTGCGTGTCTTTCAGAACATGCCTCCACGAAGAGCTGTCATAGGTCGTCTTGCTAGAAGGAATGTTGAACCATAGGAAAAAAGGGTACCTAATGCAACAAAAGTGCAACCCCAAGGAGAGGTCACTAATGTTGAGTTCCGTGAGGCCATTCAGATGTTGAGCCAAGCTGTGACCAACAAGCTGGGCAACGGAGAGAAAATCATCAGGAAGGGGCTGATACTTCTAGAGTTCATGAGTTCTTAAGGATGAATCCTCCAAGCTTCACAGGTTCAAGTGTCAGCTTTAGACCTAAGGGGGAGATGCCGATATGAGAAATCAAGTCAAGTGTTTGAGAATAAGATAGTAATGAGTCCCAAAAAGTATGGGAGATATCTTTTCAGAAGTCTTTTAGCAGTGAAGTGATGTTAAAAGGAGAAGGCTAATGATCCATGTGCAACAAGTTTAGGAGGACAAGTTGAGGGATATAAACGAGTTTAAGAATAAGAGGGCTAAGACATCAGGGAATGAGTCCAGGCAGAAAAAGAGTAGTGTGAACCGGTCTTCTTTCCAACATAAGCAAAAGGGACCTACTCCATCATATGCTAGTGCACCTACACCCAGAAACAAAGGTGAGTACAATAGTCAGAATTCACAACATTTCAGGGCTAGACCTACCCAATCTCAGTGTAGTGTGGCACAAGGAGGTAACTGGGCTCCTGCATGTGCTAAGTATGGTAGAACCCACCCAGGTAAGTGTTGCGATGGCTCCACAAGTTGTTTCAAGTGTGGACAAGAGGGTCACTTCATGAAAAAGTGTCCTAACAATCAACAAGGTAATGGGAATCAGCGCAATAGAGCCCAATCTTCTTCAGTTGCTCCGCCAGATAGAGCTGCATCTAGAGAAGCTACTTCAGGGGTGGGCAGAGGAGGAAACCATCTTTATGCTATCACTAGTCGGCAAGAGCAAGAGAATTCGCCAGATGTTGTCGCTGGTATGATCCGAGTCTTTAACTTTAATGTTTATACTTTTCTAGACCCAGGAGCGAGTTTATCCTTTGTAACTCCTTATGTTGCTAAGAATTTCGATGTTATTCCTGAGCAACTTAGTGATCCCTTCAGTGTTTCTACACTCGTTGGTGAGTCTATTCTAGCAAAAATAGTCTGTCGTGATTGTCTTGTTTTCGTCAATCACAAGGACACCATGGCTGATTTAGTCGAATTAGACATGGTAGATTTTGATGTCATTCTTGGTATGGACTGGCTTCGTGCCTGTTATGCCTCAGTTGATTGTAGAACTTGAGTTGTCAAGTTTCAGTTTCCAAATGAGCTAGTCTTAGAGTGGAAAAGTAGTTCAGCAGTGCCTAAGGGCCGTTTCGTTTCTTACCTTAAGGCAAGAAAGTTAGTTTCCAAGGGGTGTGTCTATCACTTAGTCCGAGTTAATGACTCTAGTGTTGAGATACCTCCTATTCAGTCAGTTTCAGTACTAAGAGAGTTTCCAGAAGTGTTTCCTGATGATCTTCCCGGAGTCTCTCCTGAGAGAGAAATAGACTTCGATATAGACATTCTTCTAGATACTCATCCTATATCTATTCCACCATATAAAGTGGCACCAGCAGAGTTGAAAAAGCTTAAAGAGTAGTTAAATGATCTCCTAGAGAAAGGTTTCATTTGGCCAAGTGTCTCACTTTGGGGCACTCCGTCTTGTTTGTGAGAAAGAAGGATGGTTCCCTTAGGATATGTATAGATTACCGTCAATTCAACAAGGTTACCATCAAGAATAAATATCATCTTCCAAGGATTGATGATCTTTTTGATCAACTTTAGGGTGCCACCTGTTTCTCTAAGATAGACCTCAGATTAGGCTACCATCAGTTAAGAGTAAGGGAATGTGATATACCAAAGACTGCTTACAGGACCCGTTATGGTCATTATGAGTTCCTGGTTATGTCCTTTGGTTTGACCAATGCACCTGCAACATTCATGGACCTTATGAATAGAGTATTCAAGCCTTATTTAGAAATGTTTGTTATCGTCTTCATTGATGATATACTAATCCATTCGAGGAATGAAGAAGATCATGCTAGTCATCTTATAATAGTTCTCCAAACTCTAAAGGATAGAGAGTTGTATGCCAAGTTCTCTAAGTTTGAGTTTTCGCTTGAGTCTGTGGAATTCTTAGGTCACATTGTGTCTGGAGAGGGAATTAAAGTTGATATTCAGAAAATAGAGGCAGTTTAGAATTGGCCTAGACCCACATCTCCAACTGATATTAGGAGTTTCTTGGGTTTGGCAAACTATTATAGAAGGTTCGTAAAGGGTTTCTCATCTATTTCATCCCCTTTGATCAAGTTGACTCAGAAGACAACTAAGTTTCAATGGTCTGAAGTTTGTGAGAAATGCTTTCAGGAATTGAAAAAAAAGGTTTACTTCTACCCCAGTATTGACCTTACCAGAAGGTACTTAAGGTTTTGTTGTGTATTGTGATGCATCTAGAGTTGGTTTGGGTTGTGCGTTGATGCAGAATGGCAAAGTTATAGCCTATGCCTCCAGACAGTTGAAAGTTCATATGAAGAATTACCCAACCCATGACTTAGAGTTGGTTGCTGTGGTATTTGCTTTAAACATATGGCACCATTATCTTTATGGTGTTCATGTGGATGTGTTCATCGATCACAACATCCTTCAGTATGTGTTTAGTCATAAAGAACTTAATCTCAGAGAAATGAGGTGGTTAGAATTACTCAAGGATTATGACATGAGTATTCTTTTTCACCAGGTAAGGCTAATGTTGTTGCTGATGCCTTGAGCAAGTTGTCTATGGGTAGTACCGCCCATTTTGAGGAAGATAAGAAAGAGCTAGGAAGAGATGTGCATAGACTTTCACGATTGGGAGTTTGATTAATGAATTCCATAGAAGAAGGAGTAGTGGTGATGAATGGGGCTGAATCATCATTAGTTTCAGAAGTGAAAGAAAAGCAAGACCAAGATCTTATTTTTCTTGAATTAAAGGCAAGTGTTCATAAGCAAAAAGTGATGGCTTTTGAACAAGGGGAGATGGTGTTTTGAGGTATCAAGGTAGATTGTGTGATTGATTTCAAAGGTAATTGGGATGATCACCTACCTCTCGTTGAGTTCGCTTACAACAATAGTTACCACTCTAGCATCCAAATGGCTCCTTATGAAGCCCTTTATGGGAGAAGATGCAAATCTCATATTGGATGGTTTGAAGTTGGTGAAGTTGGGTTGATAGGACCAGACTTAGTTCATCAAGCTATGTAGAAAGTGACAATGATTCAAGAAAGGTTGAAAACAATGTAGAGTCGTCAGAAATCCTACACTGATGTTAGGAGAAGGGAGTTAGAGTTTGAAGTAGAAGATTGGGTTTACTTGAAAGTTTCACCCATGAAGGGTGTTATGAGATTTGGTAAAAAAGAGAATCTTAGTACCCGGTATATTGGTACTTATCGGATATTCAAAAGGGTTGGTAATGTAACTTATGAGTTGGTTCATCCGGTATTTCGTATTTCCATGTTGAAGAAGTGCATGTGAGATCCTTCACTTATAATACCAACAGAAGATATTGGTATCAAGGATAGCTTATCTTATGAAGAGATTCCAGTTTAGATTCTAGATCGCCAAGTTCGCAAGTTGAGGAATAAGGAAGTAGCATCAGTCAAAGTTCTTTGGAGGAACCAGTTTGCTGAGGAAGCTACTTGAGAAGCTGAGGAAGATATGAAGAAGATATATCCACATCTCTTTAAAACTAGAGAAATTTCAGGCCAATGTACTAATTCTCTTCTTAGTACTCTTTAATTTATAAGTTAGCGTGTTGTAATAGCATTGCTTGTTGGGTGGTTGAGCTGAATGTTACATGTTACACCCTTATCCTGGTAAGAATAATCTCATTTGAGGACGAATGTTCCCAAGGGGGAGATATTGTAACATCTCGAAATTTGAAAGAACTAGAAAGAAGTTAAAATTTGGAAATAGTCATTTTTGGAAAAATTATAACATCTGGAAATTTTTTTTAAGTGTGTAAAGTTGAGTTTTTTGTCAACTTCAAATAACCATAACTCCTAGCTCAGGATAAATTAGGTGTGCTTCCAGATATCGTAGTAAATATCTTTGAATAATCTTTCCAACGCCGCCGAGTTTGCACGATTCCGAATTTGTATGAGTGAGATATGCCTATTTGAAGTTGGGCCGTTCGATTAAGGAGAGTCTAATCCGGATTATTGAAGGGCATTATGGTCTTTTTCAAACCCAATTAAGTTAATTCGCTTTTAGCAATTAAATTGGGGTCTAAACTGAATTGGTTCAATTTAGACAATTGGAAATTTACGCTAGGTTTTTTAGGAGAAAGAACACAAGAGGAGTAAAGAGGAGAAAGAGCAAAGTTCGTCATTCTTGAAGGTTTAGCTTGTGGATTTCGACAAGGGTTGATCCCTAAAGAGGTATGTGAGTCTTTCATAGCGTTGGGTTCGTTCACCCACACGCTAATCATGTTTATTTCAGCGAAGTTCGTTCTAGAAAGTTGAAAATGATAAATCTTAAATGGTGTTCTTGAAATTGGCATTCGTTCTTGTGTTAAGTTGGGATTAAGGAGTTTCTTGAGGTTATAATGTTGTTTCCTTGAGTTGTTTGAGTTAGAATCTTGTGTGCATATGCTGGGTATATGAATCTAAAAATAATCGAGTTTAGGCGAATTGGGGCTGGAAAACGAAGAAGGAAAAAAGTCGAGCAGGTTTTGGCACGCAAGTCCGCGTCACGGACCTACTCCCCCGGTGAACAAAAATCAGCTCCGCGTCGCGGTAGGGATGCGGACTCCTCTGTCTCAAAATTAAATTTTGCATCTCCGCGTCGCTAATTTGTTTCCAGACAGTGATTTCTTGATGTTTTCTCATGATTAACTATCTAAAAACACTCCTAAACATCATGAGATCTTTCCTATTACAAATCACAATCCTTGAATCCATAATTCAATTCAAGGAAAGTTAAGAGTCAAGTCAAGAGAAGTTAAGAGTCTAGTCAAGGGAAGTTCATAGAGTCTTCCAAAAGTCTTTTATAAATGTTTTAACTTTGTTTTAAGACTTGAATTTTGAGTTGAGTAGAGAGTAAAAGTTTGAAGTTCATTTCTTCAAAAGAGTATATATCGGGACTATGTATTCCCAAAGAGAAAAATGTTTTCTCATTTAAAGAAGAAAGGAAACCTTGATTTCCAAAAGAGCCTTTGACCTAGTTTTTAGTTAAAGAGTAAATGTTTTCACATTTAAAGAAGAAAGGAAACCTTGATTTCCAAAAGAGCCTTTGAGCTAATTTTCCGTTAAAGAGTAAAAGTTTCACATTTGAGCAAGAAAGGGAACATCGATTCCAAGAGAGCTTTTAAGCTAAGTTTTGAGTAATTATCTCAAACCAAAGAAAGAACTTATGTTTTTAAACATATGAGCTAAGTATTTTGGGAGTAGTATTGAGCACCGATATGGGGACGAGTTTGAGTTCAGATAAATTACGTCTCTATAAACCATGTAGCTATTATGGGTAGTAAAGGATCATACTTTTTAGATGATTCCTTAAGTGTTTTTTAGCATAGACTAGTGGATCCACTTAGTTAAGCATTATATATGACGGCAAAGTATAGGAAAGTTCTAGCAGCGTTGGCAAGACGTTGTATCACCACTTAGGTTCATGGTGGTGGTTGTCGGTTAGAGAAACTCCACATTAACTGTATTACTTTATTATATGAGTAAATTTCAGTTTGTTATTGCATTTTCTTTAACGAACTAAGTTGTTTTCTATTGTTTTAAAAGTTTTCTACATATTGCATGTGCTTTATTGCTTTATATTGAGTTAAGTTGTTCGTGAGTTGAGTAAAGCCAAGGTAAGTGTTCCTTTTAGATTCTTTTCAACCCTATGTTATGTTTAGCAATCCAACTCGCATACTCGTACATTCAATGTACTGATGCCAGTTGGCCTACATCATTTTATGATGCAGACACATGTAACCAGGGTCAACATTCAGCGCATCATTGATCCAGTTGAGCACTCAGAGTCAGTTGGTGAGCCTCTTAGCTTTTCAGAGGATCCTTTTTATTGCTTTCAATATTTTAGTTCATTAGGATGTCATGGGTCTTGTCCCGAACTCAATCTCAGTTGTTTAGAGGTTTCATAGACAAAGTTAGTTGATGTTAGTTCATGGGTCTTTACTTTCCCTTTTCAGTTAAGTTGAGAGTTGAGTTGCCACTTTGGCAGTGAATGTTATTTATTACATTCTAAGTTATTTATTGAGCAGTTTAGTTATTCTTTTAAAGTATATTTATCTTGAGTAAAGTCTTCTGCTGAGTAAGTAAGCCAGGCCAAGGTTTCACTTAGGGCCAGCAATGGTCCTTGAGTGCCAGCCACGTCCGGGGTGTAGGCTCGGGGTGTGACATATTGTTAATTAATATATTTAATATTGTTTTGAAATGGGTTTATTCATTTGTTGATGTTTTCATTTATGAACTGAAGTTGCAAATATAGTTCTAGATTTAGCTCTCGATGTTTGCTTGCGAAAGTTGCGTAGAGTAGAATAAATGATTGATAATTGTATTGGCTTATGTCTTTACAACCCAACTTGGTAAAGTGTGTTATGTTAAGGAATTGGGTTGTTTTGTATTGTGAAGCTTGTTGAGGTTCGAAGGAACTCACTCGAAGCGTAATAGCTGATTGAAAGATAGTTGTTACATTTAAAACTCATCCTACCCATTGAAATTCAACGACCTAAAGATATTGCTAATTACACATTAAGAAAAATTAGTGTTCGATTACTCACACACTCCTAAGGTCCTCTTTATACTTGTTCAAACTCTGTACTATTTGTTTCTATTAACAATTGGTTACCAAACTCTTTTGATATTGATAATTGAAACCTATAGATTTACATTTTGTTACGTGTTAATTCCTTCCATTCAACAAGAAATTGGAACGCTTCAATACTTTGTACTTGAATTCTTTACCGTATCACTCCTTGTGGGATCAACCCCAACTCATCATTGGGTTTATACTTGTTAGCGACCGCCTACACTTTGAATTATAAGAGGTGTAGTTGAGCGTTATCAGAGTCCAGACTCTAATACCAATTGATAGAATGTATGGGTCCAAAAACAGTCACTAGACCAAGACCATTGACAAAAAATAAATGCAAAAAAACATACAACACAATAAAACAGCTACAAAAGTTTTTTTGTCGATACCCCTTGCCCAATGGAGGAGAAAACTATGACTTGTACTCACAGGATTTTCAAAGCAACTCCATTTAACTACTAAAAGAGCAAAGATTCAAATAACAAATTCTTGTAACCTAGGAATTAAAATTCTTTAATCCCTCCCCCCTTATTGCCAGTTACTACATAGCAATAACACTATTGCCCACTAAACCAACTAGCTCAAATTGATTTAGACATCAAGAACCTAACATAGAAAACTCTAGTTAATCTTAGTTGTGTTCTAATATGAAAATTGATCTGCATCCTTTATAGCTTTGGAATAGATCTTACAAGATTAATCATTGAAATACAAACCCTAGAAACAACTAAGAACAACGACAACTCTATTAGGTTTTTCAATTGTTCTTGAGTAATATTCTGTTGAGAGAGACTTTTTCTTTTTGTGTGAAATCTATATTGCAAAAACTTGTTTGTGATATGTTAGTATAGACATATTATAGGATGAACACAAGCATACAAAATAATTTCGTTAGCTAAGGGCCCGCCACACACCAACCACATTAGGTTTTGCAGGCTTTTGGATAAATGTAGTTTTTTTTGTATTGAATTCACAGTTTCATCAGGAATCAGGTCCACCGTTTGTTCAATCATCAAAATTTTAGACATGGGTTAAAATAACAAAAACATAGGCCAACTTTTTTTTTCTAACTTAGGCACCATTGTTACTAGGGGCGTGCAAAAATTGAACTCACCAATAAATCGAATTGAAAAAATGCTATGGGTTTATTGCTATTGGGTTATTGGGTTATCTGTTTTTGATGGTTTTATAAAAGAAATTATCGGGTTATCGGTTCGATTTTGGTTTTTAATATTGAGTTATTGGATAAACCGATAACGCAATAAGATTGTATTAATTTACTAATTTACCCATACATAAATATTAAATAATAATCTCGATACCTTATTAAGTAGTGCATTCGTACTTTAGTTTTCAATTCACACTTCACAGTGACTTTAAGTTCAAAACTTCACATTTTACAAAACGTTAAAACCCTAAGTAAGAACCTATTCCTCTTAATTTCTCTTTGTGTTACACTTGTATAGTTCTTTTCATATTAATTATTATTGTTTCTATTTTATGAGAATTTGTAAAGTTACATTATTGTCTTGTCGTGTCAAATTGTTAGAAATGTCATATATTTATTTTAAGCATTTTCTTATCGGTTAAATTGAAAACAGAACCATTAAAGACCAAAAAAAATTGATAAAAAAATATCTTATTGGTTTAGTGTACTCAAAGATCAAAAACTAATAAACTGAATCAATAGTACATTAAACCAAGCCGACACAGACCGATGCACACCCCTAATTGTTACAAAACAAATACATCATAAAAATAATCAAATTAAAACGGAATTTACCAGTTTACCTCCATGAAGTAGAATGAGAGAATGACAGACTAAAAAGAGCTCTTTTTTGGTGTTGCAAACATGAGGAAACTTAGATCTATCAATTTGATAATCAGAGGGCAAAAGTCTTCCCCAAATTTTATCTGATTCTACAACAAATTTGAATTCTTTTGTTAAATTTTTTGATCTTGCTGCATTTGCTGAAGTTGTTTTTCAAATTATTTAAAAAATACACCCTTATGGCAGCCTTTCAAAATAATTCATTGGATCAATGGACTTAGAAAATTCCATATCAAAATTCTTACAAAAGTTTATAATTGAGAAAAAGGACCAATTGTGATTGGAGACTGCTTTAATCAAATAAGGTAACTTAATAAATAAATATTTAATGATTTTAATTCAGGGGAGATATTAAAAATAAAGATTATATGAGTCTAAGGGTTAACATCGAGCCATTTTTTAGCCAAAAGATTGACATTAGGGGTATTTGGGGGGCCGAAAGGTGGATGAATGATAGTTTTGTACTAATTCAAATAGTTAAGGGGCATTTTAGGCCCTTCTACATTCTTTTATTTGTAGATTAACTAATTAAAAGAGTCAAACTTATTTAAACTTCAGTTAAGTCTATTGGGACCAATATTATATAAAAATAAAAATAAGAAGTATGAAAAAAATTCTATTCTAGCAGACCACATATAAACATGTGATTGGAAAATTAAGTCTCCTAGAAAGCGTTGGACCTAAGTAAACGTATAATCAGAATGTATTGTGATCTTAAGTTCTCGAATAACTTTATCGCTTATATAGAATTTTTTTCTTCCATTATTGTGCCTTACTTTCCACTAGATCTGTAGGTCTCAAGACAACTTCACTGTGATTTTAGGTCTACTTTGTCACCTTGTAACATCTCTATTCACTATGGTTTCATAAAATGTACATTTAAATAATTTATGATTTAACCATGATAAATTAGACAATTTGGTGTAAACATCATATGTGAATAAGATTTTACCGAACTCGTTAAGTATCTGGTTGTCAATATAGAACATGACCAAACCATCTCATTTGTTTTACCTTTCTAGGTTTATTTATATAATAATAAACTGATACAAACAAATTATTAATTTTGAACAAATTTATCTAATACAAACAAATTATTTATTTCAAATTTGAGTAACTCAACAAGCATTAAATCCCTAATAAGCTTCAACCCCTTACTCGTGCCTCTGTGTGTGATTGTGTTTTAGGCCCCATTCCATACCATAAAATATGTTTGACAAAGTTTTAAGAAATGTTAGATTGGAATGGAATGCATATAGTTACCTCCATCAATTAGAACACAAGAGTCACAAAGACTAAATTAAAGCTCCTTTTCAGAGGAGCAAGCTCGTGGAGAAACATATCTTCATAATCATCCAGCAATTTTGTTCCAAATAACGCCTGGTTCTGCGGTGGAGTTGAATACCTGTGAAATCGCTGACGAAGTCAACCACACTTTTTTTTCCAACTAATTCACTTTGAATATCATCTAAAATGAAGGATTTACTTTTATCTTTTAAAATCTGTTGCTTTTCAGTATTTCTTGCTTGAGTTATTGACCATCACCTGACCTCTCACAGGGGAGACACATAAAAAATTTATTTCATAAATTTGACTAGACAAATCAATTTAGAGCATTATATAGAACAATTACAATGGCAACATGAGCATGTTTGATAATACATTCAATACCTTATTAAAAAAAATCTAATTCTTGTTTATCAACGACACATTATCTAACCAAATACAATTCTTTCTCGATACGTTCCTCGGGAAATACCGTATAAGAAATATTCAAAGGCAAATGAGTCTAAATAAAACCAAAATGAAAGGCATAGAGGAGGATCCTTTTCTTCTTCATTCTGCACGAAACTCAATTCCTTGTACAATGAGGCCGTGTTTCCAATTTTGCCTTATTTGCATCAATCGCGCTTCAACATCTCCATCTTCTCCCGTATCATTGAAAAAGTTTCCCATTTTCAATTCCATCCACCCATCACTTCTAATCAAGGGTAGCCTTGCTCTAGAGCCTTGTCCAGAAAAGTGAACAACTTTAGCTCGTTTCTTTACTTCATGGTCACTCTCTGTATCAACAAATCTAACAACTGCCTTAACATTTATAAGGCCATAAAATCCATCTTCCAGTTTGAACACAAGATAAGTGCAATAGCTGGTTCTTTTTGACAACATTTGAGTTCCAATTTTTCCTCGAATATCAAGCCAACTAATTCTCTTAAGTTTAGCCACTTCAGAGAATCTACAAAAAAATTACATTCCCCCGGTAATAATATTTAATAAAGTATTTTTTTCAAAATTTAGAGTACATGGAAAGGAACCGGAAGAGCATAAAACCTGGCATCCGAGTGAGACAACCATTCCCAATACGCTGGTGTACCACCCCACATAATTCCAAGTTTTCGTGCTGCGACCATAATACATTTACCCCCCGTCTTCTTATCCAGCGAAAGACTCTATTTCACAGACAAAATCACATATACAAAATATTAGGATTTGAAAAAAAAAGGGTTGTAAAGGGCACTAGACCACTCCTACTGTATCCAATTACGATCACAACGGGCCAACCATGCTCACTTGACATGACTAGCTACCTCAAAGGTTGCCAGGATTCAGCCCACGTAACAACTAAAATAACACACCCACAACTAAAATAAAAACCTTGGAAAGATCTAACACACATTGGATCCCTCATTCATCACTAAATAAGATCGTGGTCCTTCTCATATCTAGTGGATGAAATTATAATTTTCACTAAGAGTCAGTTTGGCAAGTCATCTAATAATTGGAAATGGTGTAATTACTAGGATAGTAATTACCAGTCTAGTAATTACACAACTTAGTAATTATATTGACTTGTTTGTTTGACACTGTGTAATTACAAATGTCATGTTTGGTTACACAAGTGTAATCATAAGGATATATTAAATTTTAAAAATAAAAGTTAATTATCTAAAAAATCTATATTTAACAATAAGGCCTTTATAAACAATATAAAATTAAATATTTAAGATATATATTGACTTTTAAAAATATATTAATCAACAAACATATGTCTTCACTAATATGATGAAATTTTTTATTCTTTTTTAAAATTAGTATATTTTAATTAATAATAAAAACTAAAAATATAAGATTTGTACATCATAAAATACATGTTTGACAAAAAAAGATTAACATTATAAATATAATGTCATAAGCTATGAGAATATTTGACAAAAAGATAATATATCAAGTCTAACTAAAAAATAAATGATGCAATGTGAAATATCAAGTCAATACTACTAAAATAAATGAAACTGAAAATGTAACACAAGTCTAAATTCAAAATTTAAAAAAATATTATAATACTTTTATGTCAAATTTTAACATAACGTACATAAATATGATTTGAAGAATAGAAAAACGTAAATCTATAACCTTATTCAAGAATAAATTCTACTTTAATTTAAAAACTAGAATACTAACAAAATTATGCTAATGAAAAAATAAACATAGAATAAATAAAATAAACAATATGATAAATCACATGAAATCACAAGAAGTAAATGTTTAGAATGAGCAGGAAATAAAATAAAAATAATATAGAATTAAAAAAAGTTAGAATATAAAAATAAAAAAGAATTTTAAATAATAGAACTAAAAATAAATTAAAAATAAAAATAAAAATAATAAATTAAAAAGTAATAAATTTGCAATTACATCATGTAATTACTAGCAATTCACAGCCCCACCATGAGAATTGGAGGGTATATGCCCACGCTTTAAGTTTAAGACGAGAAACAAGCCAAATAGGCAGCCCCATCGGCTATTTGACTCCCTTAGGGGCAATCTCGTCTTTTCCTTTTTTTGTTCAACCCCAAACGATTAAAAAAACACCTTTCCTTTCAATCTGGTATGTAGAACTACTTCTCTTATCTATTTCTTCAAGTTATATTACCCTCTAATCTGAATTACTCTCAAGAGGTCTAGGATTGAAGGAAATTTTCTGCCTTTATCAATTAATAACATTCTTTTTCACAGGTTGCTAGAAATCTGGAAACGGCTCTCTAGTTCATGAATATCTGATAAGTGTTGTGAATTACATAATTCTGTGAATTTCTGCCAGATTTGTGACTGCTGTACAACATGAAATTTATGAAATCTATAAAGTTTGCATATCATCTGTTAAAAATAGTTGGAATTTGGCAGCAACTAAACACTTATTCTATTGGAATTTTCATCGATCTGGGACCTAGTTAGAGGACATATTGTTTTGCTTATGGTCTTTGCGATTAGTTTTCTGCTTTATATCTTGTGAACTATAGTGTTTGAATCTAAATTATTTGCCAAGGAATCACACTGAAAACTCCAACTACTTGACATGAATGGCGAACCTTGCTAAAACCATCTCAATTTGCTTTTTAGTGTCACAAAGTGTTAATGTAGCTGGGACATGAGATGTTGAAGTAGTGTATCAAGATTCTACTATTTTTATTCTCCAAAAATGCTAATTAACTGTATTAGATCATAGATTATGAGTGTAGCATGGTTGAATCTTTGATATGAGCCCTAAAGTGGCAAACCTATGACATGAGCCTAATAAGGCTAAAGCACGAACATGAACCGATAAGGCTAATTTTTTTAAGGTAAATGATCAGTAAAATAATTATCTTTCAGTATGAGATTAAGGAAGTTATCTGGTTGACCGAGAAGGTATAAGTCTAAATGACCAATGCCCTAAACTACGTTTGCCGACGTAGGATAGAGATCCTTCCGCAAGACGGATAACTCTTGTTTTTATTCATGTGTACCAAAAAGAGATAATTATGGATCCTTGCTAGCAAATCATGTCATGTCATGTCCTATGCCCATCAAGGTATAGGATGGCTTAGCTGATCGGGCCGAGATCAGACTCCATGCGCTAACATGGTGGTTTATATTGGTTCACCACTTGCTCCCATAAATAACTAAGAAGTTTAACTCACTTTACGTTGACAAATACGACTTCAACTTGTGTTATTGTATTTTATTGATTTATTGGTTCCTCTTTTTTTTGGTTTTGCATACCAATACATTCCATGTATTGATCGTCTTTGGTGCTACATTGTTTTTTGAACTAGGTTCAGGCTCTCAGGTTCGTGACCAGACACATCACTAGGATCCCTCTCTTATGCTATTGGTGAGCCTCCTTCCTACCAGGGGAAAGTTAGACGTATTAGTTTTTTTATGTTTATTTTAGTATTAAGGGTATACCGGAGTCTTGTCCCGTCAGATTTCTATCATTTTGTAGAGGCTTCACAGATTTTGTCAGATGTCAAACAATTGATCTTGTTTTCTAGAATATGGGTTTATAACTTTCAGCCTAATACATTTATGTAGTCTAAATGTATTGTGATGAAGACTTTCCTCTTTTAAGGGGTCGGGTTATCTTCATATTGTCTTCCACTTTGTTCAGTTTTATGCTTATGTGACATGCCAAAACGTTCACTCGTACTAGCAATAGTGTCTGGTGCGTGCCACGTCCAAGGTTTCAGCTTGGGGCGTGACAAAATTGATATCAGAGCACAGAGTTCAAGTGTCCTAGGGAGTCTGTGAAGCCGTGTATGGTAGAGTCCTAATTATGGGTGTGAAGCGCGCCACACTTAAAATCAGGAGGCTACATTGCATTTAAGAATTGTTTCTTATTCTTTCATACTGTAGTCTGTGCGATACATTTTAACTTTATGAAATTATTCTAATTCATGCTCATCTCTTGTTTCAGATCATGCCTCCAAAAAGAACTACTAGACAGAGAATCACTACCAATACTAGGATACCTACTGGGACCAATGCTACAGTAGTGCCTCCAAACCATGTGATGCAGACTAGGGATGGGTTCCATGCTTCTGGCCAAAATGCTAGTACGGAGTCTCCACATGTGCCAACAGTCTCTTTGAGGGGTCTCAGATAATCTATTCAGCCTCTAGGCACTAATGCTACTAATGATGAGTTCAGATAAGCCATTCAGATGCTCACACAGATTGTAGCATGTTAGACTAGTCGTTCAGGTCCTACCGGCTCAAATTCTCATGACTCCTCCAATACCTCCAAAATTCGAGAGTTCTTCAGGATGAATCCACTAGTGTTTACAGGGTCCAGGGTTGATGAGAGTCTTGAAAATTTATTCAGAAGATTCTGAGGGTTATGCATACTAGTGAAACAGAGATGTTTCTAGTAACTGGTATGAACAATGGGAGTTGTCTCGTGGTGAAGGGGCGCCTCATGCAAAATGGAATGACTTCATGGAGGCATTTATTGAGCATTTTTTTCCACAGGAGATAAAAGAGGCCAAAGTGGAGAAGTGTGTGAACTTGAAACAAGGAAAGATGACTGTGAGAGAATACAACTTCAAATTCACTTAGTTGTCACGATATGCTCTAGAAGTGGTGTCACAATGAGGGCTAGGATGTTAAAATTTGTGTGCAGAGTTGCAAGACATGTAAAGAAGGAGTGCATGACGGCATTACTGGTAAGTGTTATGGATATAGGTCGATTAATGGTGAATGCTCAGCAAGTCGAGGAGGAAAAATAGAAGGATAGAGAGGAGTTTCAAAACAAGAGGGCAAAGTCCATAGGTAATGAAACTAATTGGCAGTAGTCAGGAAATGGAAACAGGACTTTCTTTCACAAAGGATCATCTGGACCTGCTCCATCTTTGGCTAGTGTGCCTGCACTAAGGCTAAGACCGACCATCGAGTTTAGACCAATCAGAATTTTAGAGTTCAAAATTCTCAGTGTCAATGAAATGGTAATTCGTGGGTTTCATCATATCATCTGTGTGTCACTTGTGGGAAGAAGCACCCGAGAGAGTGACGCTTTAGCAAGGGTGTGTGTTATGGATGTGGTAAGCGGGGCCATATTCAGGCGGAGTGCCCATCAGCAAGGAAAGGCAATAGGGGCAATAAAGCCCAATCTTCTGCTTCGGCTGCCCCAACAGGTCGAGGTACTACTTCGGGAACCAGTGGAACTCATAATCGTTTGTATGCTTTGGGCAATCACTAGGATTTGGAAGCTTCTCATGATGTTGTTACTGGTATGCTACAAGTTTTCTCTCATGATGTTTATGTATTACTTGATCCTGGTGCCACTTTATCCTTTGTAAGCCCTTATATTTCCTTGAAATTTGGTATCAGCCCTGAACAAATTCTTGAGCCTTTCTCTATTTTTACTCCAATTGGTGAATTTATTATTGCTAGGAAACATTATAGAAATTGTATAGTAACTATACTCCATAGAGACACCATAGTTGGCTTAGTTGAGTTGGATTTAGTGGACTTTGACGTCATTTTAGGTATGGACTGGTTATACTCGTGCTATGCCATGGTTGACTGTAAAAGAAGGATAGTGACATTCCAGTTTCCCGATGATCCAGTTTTGGTATGGAAGAGTAGCCCAGTTGTGCCTAAAGAAAAATTCATATCTTATCTTAAGGCTCGCAAAATGATTTCTAAGGGGTATATCTATCACCTAGTCTCGGTCAAGGATCCCAAAATAGAAGTTCCACTACTCCAGTCAGTGTTTGTTGTTAATGAATATCTAGAATTTTTCCCTGAAGATCTCCACGGAATCCCTCCTGATGGAGAAATAGACTTTGGGATTGATGTTCTTACTGACACTCAGCCTATCTCCATTCATCCATATAGAATGACTCCTACAGAGTTGAAAGAGTTGAAGGAGCAGTTAAAAGATCTCCTTGATAAGGGGTTCATTAGACCTAGTGTCTCCCCTTGGGGTGCCCCTTTCTTAGTCGTGCGTAAAAAGGATTATGTGCATTGATTATCGACAGCTAAACAAGTTAACCATAAAAAATAAGTATCCTCTTCCCAGGATAGATGACTTGTTCGATCAACTACAGGGTACTAGGTGTTTTTTCTAAAATAGATCTCAAGTTTGGCTAAAATCAACTAAAGGTCAGAGAATGTGATATTCCGAAAGTAGCTTTCCAAACTCGATATTGTCACTTTGAATTTCTAGTCATGTCCTTTGGCTTTACTAACACTCCTGCAGCTTTTATGGACCTCATGAATAGGGTGTTTGAGTAGTATCTTGATATGTTTATGATTGTCTTTATTGATGATATTTTGATCTATTTTCGAAGTGAGGGTGAGCACGCCACCCAACCCAGGATCCTGATTCAGACACTTAGAGACCACAAGTTGTATGCTAAGTTTTCCAAGTGTTAATTCTCGCTAGATTCAGTGTCTTTCCTTGGTCACATCGTTTCCAGTGAGGGGATCAATGTGGATTCTCAAAAGATTGAGGCTGTGAAGAATTGGCCCAGATCCACAACCCCAACTGAGATTAGGAGTTTCTTGGGCTTGGCTGGTTATTATAGAAGATTTGTGGAAGGTATTTCATCTATTGCTGCTCCATTGAAAAAGCTGACCCAGAAGACAACTAAGTTCCAGTAGTCTGAAGCATGCGAGAAAAGCTTTCAAGATTTGAAAATTCGGTTGACTTCTGCTTCTGTGTTGACCCAACCAGAGGGAGCAAATCATTTTGTTGTCTATTGTGATGCCTCAAGAGTAGGTATCGGGTGTGTTTTGATGCAAAATGGTAAGGTCATAGATTATGCCTCTAGAAAACTTAAGAACCATGAGAGGAACTATCTGACTCATTATCTTGAGTCGCCAGCACTGGTGTTCACCTTGAAGAATTGGCGTGATTATCTCTATTGGGTACATGTTGATATTTTCACTGACCACAAGAGCCTGCAATAAATTTTTACTCAGAAGAAGTTGAATCTGAGGCAGAGGAGGTGGCTTGATTTGCTTAAGGATTATGATATGAGTTTGTTTTATCATCCTGGTAAAGCAAATATGGTTGCAGATGCACTTAGTAGGTTATCCACAAAGAGTCTTGCTCATGTAGAGGAAAGAAACAAAGGGCTTACAAAAGATATCCAACGACTTGCAAATCTAGGAGTCCGACTCATGGATTTTGAAAATGGTGGTGCAGTGGTTAAAAATACGTTTGAATCATCTTTGGTGTTGGAAATTAAAGAGAAACAGTACAATGACCCCATTTTGTTACAGCTGAAGAAGGAGGTTTGTAACCAGAGGGTTATGGCTTTTGAACAAGGGGGAGATGGTATTTTGAGGTATGAAAATATATTATGTGTCCTGATGTTGATGGGCTCCGAGAGAGGATTATGTCAAAAGCACACCCTTCCATGTATTTTGTTCATTCGAGCTCGACAAAGATGTACCATGACTTAAGAGAAATTTAGTGGTGGAATAGCATGAAGAAAAATATTTCTGAATTTGTTGCTAAGTGTCCGAATTGCCAGCAGGTTAAAGTTGAACACCAAAGACCTGGTGGTTTGGCCCAAAATATAACCCTTCCAGAGTGGAAATGGGAGATCATAAATATTGTCTTCATAACAGGTTTACCACGTACTCGCCGTTGGCATGATTCAATTTGGGTAGTAGTGGACATGATGACTAAGTCAGCCCATTTCTTGCCTATTAAGGTGACAGATTCTGCCGAGGATTATGCTAGGTTGTACATTCAGGAGATTGTCAGGTTGCATGGACCCCTGTGTCCTTTATTTCGGACAGAGGCACCCAGTTCAATGCTCACTTTTATAGGTCTTTTCAAAAATGTTTGGGGACGCAAGTGAATCTCAATACCGCTTTCCACCCTCAGACTGATGGCCAAGCAGAGAGTACCGTCCAAACACTAGAGGACATGTTGAGGGCTTGCATTTTAGACTTGAGGAGAAGGTTAAGGTTATTCGGGAAAGGTTGAGGTTATTCGGGAAAGGTTGAGGACTGCTCAGAGCCGCCAGAGTGTTTGGTTTGTTGTATTCAAAATAATAAATCTTACGAACAACATATATGTTTACAAAAATACCCTTCATGAATTTGAAAAATAATGTATTAAAAGTTTTAAAGGGATATTTTTGTCATTTAGTCATTTTATCCCGGGATAACTTATCCCGGGATTACTATACCACCCAAGGGAAGGAATTACTTATCCCGTTACTAATTATGAATCCCGAGATAAGTTATCCTGAACTTGCCAACCAAACAACAAATTAAATAACACTATAATTTAATCCCAGGACTATTTGAAGTTATCCTTCACACCAAACGACCCCTAAGGGTATACCGGGGCCTTGTCCCAGTAGATTTCTATCATTTAGTAGAGGCTTTACATATTTTTTTCAGATGTCAAATAATCGATCTTGCTTTCCAGAATATGGTTTTATAACTTTCAGTTTAATACATCTATGTAGTCAAAATGTGTTGTGATGAAGACTTTCTTCTTTTAAGGGTCGCGGCTATCTTCATGTTGTTTTCCGCTTTGTGTAGTTTTTTTTTCCAGTTTTATGCTCACGTGACATACCAAAACGTTCAATCGTACTAGCAATAGTGTCGGGTGCGTGCCACGTCCAAGGTCTCGGCTTGGGGCATGACAGTATGATTACCCTTTCCAATTACACCTAATTACTTGCTGACCAAGTAATTACATGCCAACCAAACATGCAGACACTATAATTACACCGAATTCAATTACCAGGGTGACTTTCTAATCAGGCCCTAAGAGAATTTAAAATATAAAGAGGTAAAATTACGAAAAAACCCAAGTAAATCCGACAGATTGTGTATATGCACAATTTCTTTTACCTATCTACATGGTGTAATTTTCTAACTATAGGGTATAAGTTTACAACCCTCGGATAAAAAGGGCTCTGCACGGGTTACAGATCTAGTATTCGAGCTCCTGACCTTGTGGCCTTACCACTAAATCAGATTTAATAAAAGCCAAATTCATGAAAAGCAAGTCAAACAAAAAAAGGGGGGGGGGGGGATGAAGAAATCTTACCAATTTGCCTCCATCAAGAAGAATCGCAGAGTCGCAGAGACTGAAGTAAAGTTGTTTCTTAGAAGGAAAAACCATCAAAGAGCCTGATCCAAAAATAGCTTGTTGATAATCAGATGGCACAAAAGTCTCCCAAACGCTGTCAGATTCTGCAGCAGACAGGAATATCTACGAGACGGCTGAAGACCTAGCTGCATCTTTCGGCGATGTTAGAGAGAGAATTTTTGATATGCAACCTTCAGACAAATGATCCATCGGAAAAATCTCAATGGATTAAAGTTGTTGAGTTTCTGTACTATTTATATAAAAATAAAATGAAGATTACAAGATTTTGACAATACAGATTATGTTTAAATAAATTGAAGAATAGAAATGAAACTATTTAACAATTAATATGAGAAAAGGTCCAAAATAGTTCCTCAAGTTTGGCCTTCGATTCAAAATTATCCCTTATACATATACTTTTGTACACTAATGGTCCTTTAAGTATGTAAAACTGGTGCACTCTTAGAGTCACGACCCAAATACTGGGTGTGATGACACCTGTTTTATACCACCAAGACAGGTTCGACTAGTCAAACTTCTATAAGGTAAATGCGTAAGTTATAACAAAATAAAGGACTAGACATTACATGCACATATGGAAAAATGTAATATAACTCAAATACCCCCAAAACCCGGTGTCACGTGTACAAGCCTCTAAGTATTACAACAGATTCAAAATAAATACAAGTCTGAATGTCTCCGTTTCTAGAATAGAACAAGGAAATAATGACAGAGTAAGTGATTCTTCCAGGGAGACAAGCAACTACCTCACGAACTCCAAAAGAGAGCCTCGGACGAAGATGAGAAGGGGTAATAGAAACAATTCAGACTTGTAACCTACACAAGTGTAGAAAGCAAGGGAGTGAGTACCAAACAACAATGGTACTTAACAACTATCCCTAACTAACCTAAGTAAAGAAATACTGAACACAAGTACTCCAACACACCATCCGAACCTCCTCATACTACAACCTGCATAGAAATCAAACCAGCCCCATCCTAACATTTTATTTATAAGAGAACAACACAGTAAAAATATCCATCGTAATTCACATATCAGAATATCTAAAGCATCAACATCACACTGCATATCCAAATACCCACGAACATAACAAATCACTCACAAATTCCATGAATGATAATGAAGTGAGAATGTGGTGCAATGCAAATGTTATATAACGTCATGCATGTATGTCCTGTTAATACACACTAGCTGCACAAACATAATGGGACACGTGGAGGGTATATATGCCCATGCGTAAAAACATTCACCGATCGGGACCCATGAGGGATGTATTAGTCCATCCATCCATCGAAACCATTTTCAATCGGCATAAATACACGCCAAAACCATTTTCCATCGGTATAAGTATCACTCACCGGAATCATTTTTCATTGGCATAAATATCACTTGCCGAAACCATTTTTCATTGACCATTTGGAAACTTGGTCAAAATCGACCAAAAAGTCATCCCCGGAGGCTAAGGGTAAATATGATTTTTATAGAAAAACATGATACCCAAAGATTTAGGAACGCACACGCAAAATTTCTTTGAAAAATAAGTTAGAAATCATCATCAAAAGCCCAAAACACAAGATTAAAGTTCATGAGAAAACCCCCTAATAACCAGGGCTAAGACCCCGGCTCAAATCAAATATATTTCTTGAAAAATATCTTACCCATGATTAGGGAAGTTCATATGATGTTTCATTGAAAATGGAGTTAAAATCAACATTCAAATCCTCAATTTATTAAACCTCAACTTTACCGGGAAACCGCTAATTTCTCAAGCTTATACACGGTTAATATGATGAAAATAATTAATGAATCAACAAGTTTATGCCAAAATTAGTTTACCCACAACATAAGGATCCTTAATCTATAATTGTCATAAAAAATTGAGCCCAAATTGATAAAACCCCAATTCCCCCTCCCCCCCCTATGAAATACATGAATAAGGAAAAAAAGTAAATGAAGAAAGCATGAGAGAATGTCGAAATGAGAATTGGATACCAACCCCCATATTAAATCGAGAAGAATACAACAAGAATCACTCCATTCCGAGCTATGGAACTCCCAATATGCTCAAAATACCAAATGAACATGGTCTGAACAACAATATTTACCCCAGAAACCAGCAACTTAAATTTTCATTAAAAGAGCCGTAACTTCTTTGTACGATAGAGACATGAAACGATTCTTTTACCTAAATGTCTTAAACAATGATACGCACCTGCTTGTTCGATCAAAACTCAATTTTGTGTCCGTTTGCCTAGTTAAATATCATTTCTGCTGGGTAAATAATTATTTATATATCACGATAAAAGTACGATCTTGGCTTAGTGAAAATGCACCAAACTTTGCAGATCAATCCTATAATTCATTCTTAAACTTTCAGAAGTTTCAAAATAATTTTTTGATCTTTAAAACTAATTACAAACCTTTTGGTTGACACAAATTGCTCAAACACCATCAAAGCACCCATAAAACTTAGAAACTCACACAGAACTCATCGGGAACCTTCTGAACACAAACCAAATATGCTATTAGCTTGGAAATGATATTTCAGACTCAATGAAATCATCAAATCACAAAAACAATGTCACCTTAACCCGATGCTGACCCAAGTCAATTTTAACTTAAGAATCTCCAAATTTTCAAATAAGGATATAAAACTCATCCAATAGCTTCGGGATCGAACCAAACCTTCAACTAGACAACAAAATTGTCGAAATTCCATCCTGAACTTGCTATCATCAAATGTTCACTTTGATCAACTATCTTATTCTTTCAAATTTCAAAACACAAAAACTCTTCCAAAAATCATCTAAATACCTCTGAACCTGAGCCACTAGTCTTGCTAACCCAAAAGTCACGTTCTAGAGCTAATGGTACTGATGAAATTTCATTGCAAGACTCGAAACTCCAAATATTGACTAAAATCAACTATTTGAACTTAAAAGCTTCAAAAACTCCAAAACTTCCAAAAAACTAATTTTTACGATCCGATTTCCAATTAACCTCATAAACTGCTAAAACACAACTTGGGGAAACTATCAAGAGGAAAAAATGGCAATTTTCTAGAAAATTTCAAAAATGACCTTCAATATTATTACACTTAGCTCGAGATCAAACTAATTTGTCTATATTTCCCTTAATCTATCACTGAGTTATTTATTTAAAATAGACCTGGCAACATGGGCGCATCCAGAGAGTAATATCTACAATTCAATCATAATTGTGCATTAACATGAGGTCATTGTAGGAATCTATCCACTTTAGATCTTGGATCCTCCTTACATTCAACACATTATCTAAACCAAATATAATTCTCTCTCGATATATGCCTCGAGAAGGGCCATATAAAGAAGTATTTGAATCAATACAAATGAGACCAAAATAAAAGACATTACATAGTAAGAGAAGGATCTTTGTCTTCTTCATTCAGGACAACACTCAATTCCTTGAACAATGAGGCCACCTTTTCTATCGAATCTCCATCAGTTTCACTTCAACTTTTCCTTCTTTTCCTGTATCGCTGAAAAAGTTTCCCATTTTTTAGTTCCATCCATAACCTCTTTCCAAGGGTAGCTTCACTCTAGGTCCTCGTCTTGAAAACCTAACAACTTTAGCTCGTTTCTCTATTTAATGGTCATTCTTAGAATCATGGAATCTAACAACTCCACTAGAAGTTCTAAGTTGATAAAAGTTATCTTCCAGTTTGAACACTAGATGATCAACATATTTGGTTCTTTTCGACAATATTCAAGTTCCTATTTTGCCTCAAGTATCGAACCAATAGACCAAATTTAGTTTAGTTACTTCTGAGAATCTACAAAAAACTACACCATGCTCAATATCTATAATGAGTAAAGTAATATCTTTCAAAAAAACCTGAGTATGTTGAATGGGATCACGAAAATAGAAAGACTCCTGGATGAGATAATGGGGAATAAACTAGTGGTCTCCATATATGGACTTGGGAAATTCTCCCATCATGAGCTAGCTTTTGGGGTCGAGTTAGGCCCAAGTATCATATCTTTACATGGTATAAGAGTCAGGTCCATCTCCTTTTTGGCACCTAGTCCACGCTCTAGTCGGGCTTGGGCGTGAAAGGGTGTAAAGTGGGTAAAAGTCCCACATTGGTTGGGGAATGGACTAGTGGTCTCCTTATATGGACTTGTGGAGCCACCCCTCATGAGCTAGCTTTTGGGATTGAGTTAGGCCCAGGTGCCATGTATTTACATGGTATTACAGCTAGGTCTATCCCCGTTTGGACTCTCGGTCCACACTCCAGTTGGGCCTGGCGTAAAAGGGGGTGTTAGAGAGGCAAAAAGTCCCACATTGGTTGGGAAACGAACTAGTGGTATGGACCTGAAAAGTCCACCCCTCCTTCATGAGCTAGCTTTTGGGGTTGATTTAGGCCCATGTGCGATATCTTTACAATAACCATTCCCAATACTCTGATGTATCACCCCATGCAATGCCAAGTTCTCGTGTTGTGACCATAAAACATTTCTTACCCGTCTTCTTATCCAACAAAAAGCTCTGTTTGACAAATCATATCAAACATAAAACATTAGGATTTAAAACAAATCAAAAAGGCTGAAAAATGGAGCTACCCTATATAATGGATGGGTAGGCTGGCCTATTCTTACTATACCTGATTAGGCTCATAACGGACCAATTCCGCTCACTTGACATGACTAGCTACAATAGGGAACACATTCCACCATACACACTGTGGTGGAGTAAAAAATATTACTAAGCGGTGTCAAAATACAAAGTGGTCAACACACGTAAAGTATAAGGGGAGTCAACATATAGTATATACAATTGACACCCCTTAGCATAAAATGGTTTCGTCGCCATTGCATACACAGTACTCACCCATAGACCATATGTTGATTGATATCCAATACCCAAATTAGTTAGTTTGTCTTTTGAATAATATTGTTTTCCAAAGTTTTAGATATAGAGAACAAAAAAGGCTAATATATAACCATGGAACGAATTTACCACTGCATTTTAATTCAACATTAACAATTTACTAGCTCTTACACCAAAATACTTGGAATTCACAAAGAATAATAATAATAACAGAAAGTAGACTTGTTCAAGTACAAATCTATATACAATAGTTTCAAAATATCTCACGCCTGTACTTGATTTCGAGAAAAATTCCTTATTATTGTCTGCGTCTGCCCTAATTCACTAGCAGTGGAGACAACTCTTCACGTGTTGCCTCATTTCACTAGCAATAGTTTCCTCATACATCTTTAGCAGGTAGCATCTTTTTGTCTCATTTGGAAGTTGAATGCCTTAATAGCGAAAGTAAATGTGAAGCCAAAAAAACGGTGTACCTGACAATCACAACTGCAACTACTGAAAGAAAATCATGCTTGAAGCTGAAGTAGTGTCTCAAGAATTGTTCCACGTTCATCATCAATAGATTTATTTTGGAGATCTCCAAAATGTGATGCAACCAAACCATACAAGGTCCATGAAATAGGACAACACCAATAGTACCTTCTCCACTATATGGTATAATGTTGTTTTTTTAATGAAAACAAAAAAATATAGCGAATGTGTCATTTTCGAACTCTAAATCAATTTTGATGCAATAAAACATGGAGTGTTTCAAGAACTTACAGGTAATCCTGAGAAAATATTCCATACACCATAGAAGAAGAAGCTGATAATATGAGAAACACTTACATTTTGGGGAACAACAACGGTCATCATACCGTAGAAAGTGAAGTACAAGAGGTGAAAAACAGGACGGGCAAGTACCAAAAGAACTTTGTGACTATCTATTAAAATCTAATAATAGCATACATAATGGCACCACAGAAAATAACTTACATAAAGACATAAGCGATTTCAATGAAAATCTACAAGATAGAAAAATTTAAGTAAATTTAGACATTTCACCTAATTGTCGAGGTATAAACTTTTCCTACTAAATAAAGATAAAACCTATCCATCAAGGTGACTTTACTGTTATAGAAGGGAAAAACTCTATTACTTTAATATGACATAATTAGTTTTATGTCTTCTACTGTTAGAGTGAATTACATTCAGTTACTTAAATGTGGCAATTTATAGTGGGAAAACTCAGTAATCAAATGTGAAATTAACTCGAGATTGGCTTATAAGAAATTGAACTCTATGCTCACTTGTCCAAAGACATAGGATATGGCAGAATACATTCCAAGTTGTTGGATTGTAGCCATTGTTTATTTTACATATTCTAGGCATAACTGTGCACAAGAGAACTCAACTTAGTATTTGGTCATATGAATTCGAAAAAGGAAAGCTTGCCTTCACTTAGACAACTTACCTCAAAGTATTTGATCAAATTGCAAGAATGGCGGCCCAATAGACCAATATATATCCCTTGTCCTCCTCGTTTCATTAGAAAATGTTGCAAAGTGGTGTTTATATTAGTATTTGATGACAAAAGTCTAGGAAAAACAATGAACAACTTGATTGAGTAAAAAAATAACAGATTCACCTCATCAAAGGCTTCAAAAATTGTTGAAAAGTGATTCAAAAGAAACTTGACCAAGTCTTCAGAAGTTTGTTAGTTAGCTTCCTTTATCTTAGCATGTTAAAGGAAATTAGTAGCTAATTAGTAACTAGTGGGTTCGTGGACCTAGATTTTAGTGTTTTCAGTTTTTTGGTAAGCCTATTTATAGGCAGGTTTTGTTGCTTTTACTAATTAATCGATTCAAAGAAGTTTGCACTAACTTGTTATCTCTTTTGCTCAGTTTCTGTTCATTTTTCCTTTTGATTATCTTTTTCTTTCCAACAAATCTGGTATAGAGCAAGGTTTCTTTTCGGAAGTTGAGTGAATTGTGAGGAAAAATGGCAGTATATGGTATTTCATCATCTTTCCAGCAACTCATGCCAATTTTAGTGGTGAAAAGTACGAGTTTTGGAGTATCAAAATGAAAACTCTTTTCAAATGACTAGGAGTTTAAGAGTTGGTTGAAGCAGGCTTCGTGGATCAATCAGACTCTGACGAAGAGACAAAATTAAAGAGATCAAAAAGAAGGATGCCAAAGCGTTATTCCTAATTCAACAAGCAGTCCATGACACAATTTTTTTCAAGAATTGTAGAAGCAACTACATCTTCACGGGCATGGAAGATTTTGAAGAAGGAATTTCAAGGTTCAGCTAAGGTGATTACAATAAAATTGTAGACTTACCGTTATGACTTTCAAACTCTTTCTATGAAAAGTAATGAATCTGTTCAAACTTATTTGTCTACTGTTTCTTCTCTTGTTAATCAAATAAAGTCTTATGGTGAAAATATATCTGAAGAAACTGTTATAGAAAAAGTTTTAAGGAGTCTTACTCCAAAGTTTAAACATATTTTTTCTGCGATTGAGGAATCTCATGACTTATCTTATTATACTTTGGATGAACTAATGAGTCCTTTGCAAGCTCATGAAGAGATACTCCTAAGGTCACATGAAAAAAAATGAAGAAACGGTATTTCAAGCGAAGGGGGAGCCCACTCATCAGATAGATAAGCTAGAAATCTTTGCAAATCGTGGAAGAGGCAGACGTAGTTTTCGAGGAAGAGGCCAAAGAAGAAACCAATATAGAGGAGGTTCAAATGAAGAGAAGCATACTAGGATGTTCATGTGCAACTACTGCAGAAAATCAAGTCATAAAGAAGCTTATTGTTGGCAAAAGTAGAAGGATGACAATAACCAAGTAGGCTTTGTAGAGAAAAATGACGATGATAGTAAGTTGTTCATGGCCTTTTACTGTGAAAAAAGAATAAACTCCTAATGATTTCTGGTTTTTGGATAGTGGTTGTTATAATAATATGTCTGGAACAAGATCATTGTTCAAGGAGCTTAATGAGTCCAAAAAATCAGACGTAAGGCTAAGAGACAACAAAAAGATTCAGGTTAAAGGCAGAGGTACTGTTAGCATTATGACTAGCCAAGGTAATGTTAAGATTTTAGAAGATGTGATGTTTGTTCCTAGTCTATCTCATAATTTGATGAGCATTGGACAACCAATGACTAGCAGATACTCAATTTCTTTTGTCGATGGTGTTTGCACTATTAAAAATAACAAATCTAGGAATACCATTGCTAAAGGTTCAATGGCTAACAATAAAATGTCTCATTTAGAAGTTTCAATGGTTGAGAGTTGTACTACGGTAGCTAGGGGAGATAATTAAACTAGACTATGGCATTTGCGTTATGGGCATTTAAATGTTGATTGATTGAAGTTATTGAGCCAAATGAAAATGGTTTTTGGGTTGCCAAAAGTTGAGAATCTTGATTTTTGTGAAAGTTGTGTTTATGGAAAACAAAGTAAAAAGTGTTTTCATGTAGGCAAGTCTTGGAGAGCTTCTATTTGTCTTGAGTTAGTACATATTTATTTGTGCGGTCCTATGAGTTTGGAGTCCTTATGGGGAAGTCGATACTTTCTACTTTTTACTGATGATAATAGTTGGATGGGTTGGATATATTTCTTGAAATTTAAATCTAAAACTTTTGATAATTTCAAGAAATTTAAATCTTTTGTTGAGAGGCAAAATGGATGTAGACTCAAAACTCTTTGAACATATAGATGTGGTGAGTTTATGTCAAAAGAACTCAGTTCCTTTTGTGAGGAAAATGGAATACACAGAGAACTCACATCACCTTATACACTAGAGCAAAATGGCATAGGAGAACGAAAGAACCACACAATTGTCGAGATGTGCAAAAGCGTGATGGAATGTAGAGGTTTACTGAAGTGTTTTTGGGTTGAAACTGTTGCCACTGCTGTCTATTTGCTAAATATTTCTCCCACTAAGACAATGTTTAATCAAACACCATATAAAGCTTGGAGAGGTAACAAGTACAAGGTAAGCCACTTACGTGTCTTTGGTTGTATATCTTATGCCTTGATAAATTCACAAGCTCGACGCAAGCTTGATGAAGAATGTGAAAATGTATTTTTGTAGGATATAGCACAAAATCCAAGGCTTAAGTTATATAATCCAGTGCATGGGAAAATTACGGTCAATAGAAATGTTGTGTTTAATAAAGATGCAAGTTGGAACTTTAATTCCACAAATGAAAGTTCAAACATTCAATTGTTGCTTTCTGACGATATTGTTGATCAAGAGTATGTAGCAGATCCTCTTTTGGTTGGTCTATCGACTACCTCATCGATTGCACCAACAACTTCTCCAATATTGGAAAAACCTTACACTGAGCCAACTCCATTGAGAAGATCAACAAGATATAGGAAACAAAAACCTAGATATGCTAACAGTACATCTTGTACTTTTTCTTTACTTGTTTCAGATCCTACTTTCTTTGAAGATATTGAAAAAGAGGATAAATGGTGCAATGGTATAAAAGAGGAGTTGATGGCTATTCAAAAGAATCAAACATGGGACCTCGTAAATTTTCCACAAGGAAAGAAAGTCAATGGGCTCAAATGGGTGTTTAGAACCAAGTATCATGCAAATGGCAACATTCAAAAACACAAGTCAAGGCTCATCACGAAGGGTTATTCCCAACAACAAGGTATTGACTTCAACGAAACTTTTTCTCCTATTGCCCGATTTGAAACAGTGAGAACTTTCTTAGCCTTGGCTGCTAAATTAAATTCGCCAGTGTACCAATTTGATGTTAATCGCCTTTAATAATGGTGACTTGGAAGAGGAAGTTTATGTCTCACAAGGTTTTGTAGTTAGTGGCAAAGAAGATAAGGTTTACAAGTTAAAAAGGCACTTTTTGGCTTAAAACAAGTGTCGCGGGCATGGTACTTCAAAATTGATTCTTATTTCTAGGAGAGTGGCTTCCAAAGGAGCAACAATGATCCTACTCTTTATAAAAAAGAGGAGGCAAAAATATTTTTCTAGTTGTATGTCTTTATGTTGACGATATGATATATATGGGTTCAAGTGAGTCTATCGTCACTGAATTTAAAGACTGCATGATGAAGAATTTTGAGATGTCTGATTTGGGTCTACTGCATTATTTTCTTGGTCTTGAGGTGAAACAGGGAGTTGATGTCATATTTGTGAAAAGTTCATTATGGTAAATTGCAATGTTGTTGTTATGCCGATGAATATTATTCAAAAGTTATGTCGTAATGATGGTTCTGAAATGACAAATGCGACTTAATTTAGAAGTTTGGTTGGTGGTTTGAACTACTTGTCTCATACAAGGACAAATATTTCTTCTCTATTGGCGTCATATCGAGATTTATGCACAATCCAAGTAAACTTCACCCTGGAGCTGCAAAGAGAGTACTGTGATATATCGCAGGGACACCAGATCATGGAATTTGGTATTCTAAGGTAACAAATTTCAGATTGATTGGCTTTACTGATAGTGACTATGCATGCAACATTGATGATAGAGAGAGCACATATGGTTTCTTGTTTAATCTTGGATCTGGAACAGTTTCATGTAGTTCAAAGAAACAAGAATTGGTGGCCTTATCAACTTCAAAGGCTGAATATATTGCAGCAACTTCTGCAGCTTGTCAAGAAGTTTGCTTAAGGAGACTTGTTGCTGATTTTAATCAGAAACCAACTGGTGCAACTGAGATTTTTTGTGACAATAGATCTGCTATTGCGATGTCGAAGAAGCTAGCATTCCACACTGGAACAAAGCGCATATATATTCGCTATCACATTTTTCGAAGTCTTGTTTCTACTGGAGAAATTACTTTGAAGTCTTGTGATACAAATGAACATGCAACAGACATCTTCATGAAGTCACTTCCCCAAGCAAATCACGAGTTCTTGAGAGATCAACTTGGAGTTTGCAGCTTTGAATCAAGGGGGGGGGGGGGGGATGTTGAAAAGTGATTCAAAAGAAACTTGACCAAGTATTCAGGAGTTTGTTAGTTAGTTTCCTTTATCTTAGAAAGTTTAAATATTGTGGCAGATTAGTAACTAATTAGTGGGTTAGTGGATCTAGATTTAGTATTTTTCAGTTTTTTGGTAAGCCTATTTATAGGCATGTCTTTTTGCTTTCATTAATTTATCAAATTCAAAGAAGTTTGCAGTAACTTTTTATATCTTTTGCTCTCTTTTTGTTCACTTTTACTTTTGATTATTTTTTTCTTTCCAACAAAAATATTGACGGACGGTACAAACAGTGGTTCTTGCATCTAGCCTTGAGGTTGGTTCATTCATGAAAATGATAGAGGGGTTAGCTCCACTGCAATGGTCAACCTTTTGAGTTGTTCAGTTAAGAGGCCGTTGACCCCTGGAAAACTAAGGCTAATCTTAATGGTTCAAGCTCCACAAGATGCATGACTTCCTCAACAAAAATCTGTACGAGGATAAATAAATAGGAAATATTTACATGAATGCAACCTTTCTTGTCTTTTTGTAAACATCATGAGGTAAACACAGCCAAGATGAGTATACTAAGGTGAATGGATGTGATTCTGCTCACATTATCCAAATATATGTGCTATATGTGTCTTGGTTCTTAGGATAGCCCGAAAGTTTGATGTCACCCTCGATATATCCCCGGGTCTTTCTTCCAGCCAATACATCCATCAATGTTTTTTTTCTAGTACTACTTACTCCCAACAAATCTGCCTAAACACCAGGCCTGAAAGCTCCACTTACGCCCTTAAGAAGTACCAATTTATCTTCAGTAGCACTCTAAGTTTCATTTCTTGCAAGTATCGTGAAAGTAACATATCTTTTGAAAATGAAGGATTAGCATTGCTAGTTGATCAATAACATTTCCTGGATAGTTAGTTACCTGAGGTGATGGAATACGGTTCGCTATTAGAGTCTTCTTTCTCAGTGCTACTCGTTTGGGCATCTTCAGTGTCTTCTGATATCATAGCTCGCGGCTTACCAAATGCTGTAGATATTCATAATGAACATTTAACTTTTTTTACTCGTAGGGAAATATAAATGGAGAAATCTGAGAGATACTCACGTTTTAGGTAAGTGAATGCAACACTGTAGCAGACCCCATGCCGAGTGATTCTACCGCAACAAAAACCTCTAGTTATGATGTTCCAAAAACATATGCATGTGATTTCACAAATTTGACTAGATAAATAAATTTATGGTATTATACATAACAATTACAATGGCAGTAGGAGTTGGCACAAATATGGTTGTTCATCTAACAAATCCTTGGAATATTTGATAATACATTCAATACCTTGCTAAAAAAACTGATTCTTGTTTATCAACTACGCATTATCAAACCAAATACAATTCTCTCTCCATACGCTCTTCGGGAAGGACAATATAGATAAGAAGTATTCGAGTCAATCTAAATGTGGCCAAAACAGCAGGCCAAGTAAGAGGAGGATCCTTCTCTTCTTTATTCTAGACGAAACTCAAATCCTTGAACAATGAGACCGTGTTTTCAACTGTAATGCCTAATCTCCATCAATCACACTTCAACATGTTTGTCTTCTCCTATATCATTAAAAAAGTTTCCCATTTTTTTATTGCATCTATCCATCCCCTCTTTTCTAGGGTAGCCTCACTCTAGGTCCTCGTCCTAAAAAACTGGACAACTTTAGCTCGTGTCTCTACTGCATGGTCGCTCTCTGAATCAACAAATCTAAAAATTGCCTTAACATTTCTAAGAACATAAAATCCATCTTCTAAGTAGTGCATTTGTACTTTAGTTTTCAATTCACACTTCACAGTAACTTTAAATTCAAAACTTCACATTATACAAAATGTCAAAACCTAAAGTAAGAACGTATTCCTCTTAATTTCTCTTTGTGTTACACTTTTATAGTTCTTTTCATATTAATTATTATTGTTTCTATTTTATGAGAATTTGTAAAGTTACATTATTGTCTTGTCGTGTCAAATTGTTAGAAATGTCATATATTTATTTTATAAGCATTTTCTTATTGGTTAAACCGAAAAACAGAACCATTAAGGACCAAATCCAATAAACCAAAAATCAATAAAAAATATTTTATTGGTTTGGTTATTGGTTTAGTGTACTCAAAGATTGAAAACTGATAAACTAAATCAATAATACATTAAACCAAGCCGAATAGACCGATGCACACTCCTAATTGTTCAAAACAAATACATCATAAAATAATCAAATTAAAATAGAATTTACCAGTTTACCTCCATCAAGTAAAATGAGAGAATGACATAGACTAAAAGGAGCTCTTTTTTGGTGTTGCAAACATGAGGAAACTTATCTGATCTATCATTTAGATAATCAGAGGGCAAAAATCTTCCCCAAATTTTATCTAATTCTACAATAAATTTGAATTCATTTGTTAGATTTTTTGATCTTGCTGCATTTGATGAAGTTGTTTTTCAAATTATTTAAAAAATACACCCTTCTGGCAGCCTTTCAAAATAATTCATTAGATCAATGAACTTAGAAAAATTCATATCAAAATTCTTACAAAAGTTTATAATTGAGAAAAAGGACCAATTGTGATTGGAGACTGGTTTAATTAGATAAGGTAACATAATAAATAAATATTTAATGATTTTAATTTAGGAGAGCTATTAAAAAATAAAGATTAATATGAGTCTAAGGGTTAACATCGAGGCATTTTTGAACCAAAAGATTGACGTCAGGGGTATTTGGGGGCCGTAAGGTGGATGAATGATAGTTTTGTGCTAATTCAAATAGTTGAGGGGCATTTTAGGCCCTTCTACGTTCTTTTATTCGTAGATTAACTAATTAAAAGAGTCTAAATTCTTTAAAATTCAGTTAAGTCTATTGAGATTAATATTATATAAAAATAAAAATATCAAGTATGAGAAAAATTATATTCTGGCATACCACATATAAACATGTGATTGGAAAATTAAGTCTCCTAGAAAGCATTGGACCTAAGTAAACGTATAATCAGAATGAATTGTGATCTTAAGTTCTCAAATAACTTTATCGCTTATATATAAAAAAAATTCTTCCATTATTGTGTCTTACTTTCCGCTAGATCTGTAGGTCTCAAGACAACTTCGTTGTGATTTTAGGTCTACCTTGTCACCTTATAACATCTCTATTCACTATGGTTTCATAAAATGTACATTTAAATAATTTATGATTTAACCCTGGTAAACTAGACAATCTGGTGTAAACATCATATGTGAATAAGATTTTACCGAACTCGTTAAGTATCTGGATGTCAATGTAGAACATGACCAAACCATCTCATTTGTTTTACCTTTCTAGGTTTATTTATATAATAATAAACTGATACAAACAAATTATTTATTTCGAATCTTAGTAACTCAACAAGCACTAAATCTCGAATAAGCTTCAACCCCTTACTCGTTCCTCTGCGTGTGATTGTGTTTTAGGCCCCATTCCAAACCATAAAATATGTTTGACAAAGTTTTAAAAATGTTAGATTGGAATGGAATGCATATTAGTTACCTCCATCAATTAGAACACAAGAGTCACAAAGACTAAATTAAAGCTCCTTTTATGAGAAGCAAGCTCGCGGGGAAACATATCTCGACATAGTATCTTCATAATCATCAAGCAATTTTTTTTCCAAATAACGCCTGGATCCGCGGTGGAGTTGAATACCTATGAAATCGCTGACGAAGTCAGCTACACTTTTTTTTCCCACTGATTCACTTTGAATATCATCTAAAATGAAGGATTTATTTTTATCTTTTAAATCCTGTCGCTTTTCAATATTTCTTGCTTGAGTTATTGACCATCACCTGACCTCTCACAGGGGAGACACATAAAAAATTTATTTCATAAATTTGACTAGACAAATAAATTTAGAGTATTATATTGAACAATTACAATGGCAACATGAGCATATTTGATAATACATTCAATACCTTATTTAAAAAAAAACTAATTCTTGTTTATCAACCACACATTATCTAACCAAATTACAGAGATAGGTGGTGGAAGCTTTTCAATTACTTCTACCTTTGCTCTATCAACCTCAATGCCCTTCTCAGAAATCCGATGACCCAGAGCTATCCCTTCTTTCACCATAAAGTGGAACTTCTCCCAATTCAGCACGAGATTGCAATCTTCACACCTTTTCAATACCTCTGCCAAATGATTCAGACATCGACAAAAAAAGTCACCTACCACTGAGAAATCATCCATAAATACCTCAATAGTGTCCTCCACCATATCAGAGAATATTGACATAATACAACGCTGGAAGGTTGCTGGAGCATTGCACAACCCAAAGGCACCCGTTTGAAGGTGAAAGTCCCATAAGGGCAAGTGAAGGTGGTCTTCTCTTGGTCTTTCAGAGCTATAGAAATCTGATTGTAGCCCGAATAACCATCAACAAAACAATACCAACCCTTACCAGCAAGTCTATCCATCATCTGATCCATGAATGACATAGGGAAATGGTCCTTTTCTGTCCAAGCGTTTAGCTTCTGGTAGTCCATGCAGACTCTCCATCCAGTCATGGGCCGCATCGAAACAAGCTCGTTTCTCTCATTAGGCACCACAGTAATCCCACCTTTCTTGGGCACACATTGAACAGGGTATACCCAAATACTATCTGCAAAGGGATAGATAACTCTAGCATCCAACCACTTGATGATCTCCTTTTTAACTACTTCTTGCATAGGTGGATTTAATCTTCTTTGGTGCTCAATACTAGGTTTGTGATCTGGCATGAGTTGGATTTTGTGGGAACAAATACCAAGAGGAATCTCAATAATATCCGCAATAGTCCACCCAATAGCTCGCTTGAACCTCTTTAACACAGTCACCAAGCACTCTACATGTCTTGCATTTAGATCTGCCGCAATGATGACTGGCAAAGTGTTATCTCTGCCCAAGAATACATACCTCAAATGTGGTGGTAGAGCGTTAAGCTCCAATTTCGGTGCTTCCACAATAGATGGTCTCGCTGGTGGAGACTCACGATTCTTCATGTCTAATTCATATTTCTTTCGTTTTGACCGATATTCACACCTATTTAGTGCAACTACCAACTCATCGTACTCTTCAATACCATCATTATCGAAATTCATCATAACTGCTGCTAGTGCCTCAACACCAAGTCGCTCTTCAATTTGCACTTCTGTTCCACTCTCAACTCTGTAAGTTA
>JAJOOF010010953.1:0-35291 GCA_029582545.1 Solanum lignicaule
ATTATGAAATGTTTTCTTGGTAAAGAAAGTTTTAAATTCCTTATGGTTTTAGTGTCTATGCGATGAATGAATGCTAAGAGGCTTGTATTAGACCTCTTCGAGGTCGAGTACGCCGGTTACAACTAGGGGGTGCTCTCGGGTCGTGACAATTCATTTAGGTGAGAAGACCTTTAAACCTTAGAATCCTTACTATGTGTGAAAACCTTTCACAATCATGCTTTCATGTGTATATGAGAAATCCTTTCAACAACACAATAACAACATCATCATTGATACTTCAATCTCAAAGCATCCTTAAAACATTTACATAATTTTCATAAGAACATGCATAATTCCTTAATTCACTTTTCAATGTTCAAAAACCACTTTCATACATCAATATCTAGAAAACATGAGTTAGGCATGGGTTTATAGAAATTCATCATAAATTCATGTAATTCTATCAATTCATGTTTGATTTCATAAAACTCTTATTTCATAATGCAAGACCCACATTACATACTCATAACTTGGAAAACATAGGGATTACATGGGCTCGTAGGGGAATTATCATAAACTCATAGTATTTCATCAATTCATGCATAAGAAATCATAATTCAATCATTTAAATCAATAATCAAGAGAACCCATGGGAATTGAAGAAAACCCTAACTTAATTGGGGATTTCGGTCAAGCCCCGAGCCTACACCCTGGGCGGGACTGGCACTCAAGAACCATTGTTGGCCCCAAGTGAACCCTTGGCCTAGCTTACTACTTAGCAGAAGACTTAAAGCATTAATACAAGAATTCAATGCATCTCTACTCAACTGTTTAATCGATAACTTAGAACGTTTAAAGATCAAACATTCAACTTGGCCAAAGTGGCAACTCAAGTCTTAACATAAGTAATAACAATGTAAAGACAACTGAACTACTAACTGTCTATGAAGCCTCTAAAACAAGAGAAATGTCGGGACAAGACCTCTGATCATCCTAACAACTAAAATACTAAAACCAATTATAACAAGGGGTCCTCCGGATAGCAAGGAGGTTCACCAACTAACTCTGAGTGCTCAACTGGATCAACAAGGCGCTGGATGCTGATCCTGGTTATCTGTGTCTGCATCATAAAACGATGCAGGCCAAATGGAATCAGTACATTGAATGTACGAGTATGCGAGGGGAAAACTAAACATAACATAAGCTTGAAAGGAATCTGAAAGGGACACTTACCTTGGCTTTACTCAACTCATGAATACTCAACTCCAGTTTATACAAAGCATTTAAAACAGTAGGTAGCAACTCAATTTGGTAAAGAAATGCAATAACAACTCAATTTACATATAAAGTAATATAATACTGTGGGAGTTTCTCTAACCGACAACCACTACTATGAGCCTAAACGATGATACAGCGTCTTGCCCACGCTGCCTGAACTGTCCTATACTTTACCATCTTATAGAATGCTTTAACTAAGTGGATCCACTAGTCTGTGCTAAAAAGCACTAAGGAATCATCTAAAAAGTATAATCCTTTCTACCCATGATGGCTACATGTTTTATGAAGACTTGAGATATTATGATCTCGCATCCCCATATCGGTGCTCAATACTACTCCCAAAATATACTCAGCTCATATGTTTTAAAAACAAAACTCTTTCTGTGATTTGAGATAATTATTCAAAAACTAGCTTAAAGCCTCTCTTGGAAATCGATGTTTCCTTTCTTGATCAAATGTGAAAACATTTTAACCCTTGGGAATACTTAGTTCCCGTATAATCTTTAAAGAAATGAACTTTACTCTTACTCTTTACTCAACGCAAAGCTTAAGTCTTAAAACAAAGTTAAAACGTTTGTAAAAGACTTTTGGAAAACTCTATGAACTTCTCTTGACTTAACTCTTAACCTCTTGACTTGACTCTTAACTTTCCTTGAATTCAATTATGGATTCAAGGTTCATGATCTCATGTTTATGGATGATTTCATGATGTTTATACGTACCTTAGAGTATGGAAATCGTCTAGAAAACATAGGTATGTTGCTAAGGAACTAGTACGGAAAGAAGTGGGAAAAGGTGGAAGAACTGGCGTCCCTGGCGCTCTGAGAGGCGCGGGGCGCAAGAGGGAAATATTCAGATGCTGGGTTGGGGCGTTCTGTCTGGCGTGGCGCCCCAGAGCCCAAACTTCAGAGCCCTGTTTGGGGACTCTGAATGGCGTGGCGCCTCAGCCCCCTCTCCAAAAAATCCTGAATTTTCTTCTCCATTTTTAAACTCTAAACCCTTTAAATTCAATTGGTTCTATCCCCAAACACTTAAAATCGACTATACCCTCAATATATGTAAGATTCTACTCGAAATCACACCTAATAGCATGAATCAAACTCAAGAAACTTCAACAACAAGAACCGACAAGATTTCAAACGAATTATCATCAAGAACTCATAATATTTGTTTTCAAAACAACACAATTTCACTGAATTGGATCATGATTGGCGCGTGGGTGAACTAACCCAACGCTATGTGATCTCACATACCTCGTAGGGATCACTCCTTGACGAAATCCACGACCTCAGCTTCAAGAACTTGAGGATTCCTTGTTTTCCCTTCTCTTTTCTCCTCTTCTTTTCTCTTCTCTCAACCCTAACTCAACTTTCAAAAGCGTAAACTGAACAAATTTATTTTAGACTCCTAAGTAATTATCAAAAACGAAATAATTTAATTGGGTATGGAAAAGACCAAAATACCCTTCCAAGATCCGGTTTTGACTTTCCATATCTAGATAGCCCAACTTCAAATAGACATATCTCACTCATACGCACTCGGAATTGAGAAAACCCGGCGGCGTTGGAAAGATAATTCCAAGATCTTTCCTAAGGTATCTAGAAGAACACCTAACTCATCCTGAACTAGGATTTATGGTCATTTGAAGTTGACCAAAACCTCATACTTACATAACTTAACCTATTTTCCAGATTTTTCCTTCTTTCCAAAAACAACTCTTTCTAAATCTAGCTCCTTCTAGATCTTTCAAATAGCAAGGTGTTACAATTTCTATCTGTGAAAATAGGAGAATTTGGGAACTCCGTGAATAGAAGGAATCCATGGATGAAAACTATCATACCTTACTATCAAAGCCCAAAAGCAATTGAAGAATGAAGGCTTGATCTTGAACCCTAGCTTGAATCTTCTTCTTCAACTTTCTAGAGAGAGAAATATCTTCAGGAGAGAAAGACTCAACTTTCTTTGGTGAGTTTGAAGAGAATGAAGTTAATGAATTAATTTGGGGTAAAATAACTTATATAGGGGTTATGGTAAAGGGTAAAACGACTTAGTATTAGGCTAGACTAATTAGGAAAAGACCCAACTGCCCCTAACAAATAACTGTCGCCCTCTAACGATGCCTCAGACTGACGGACCGTGGTTTGACCGACAATTTGTCATGCACGTCTGTCATTAGGCGTAAGAAAGTGGATTTGAGGCCATGACCCACGAACCGTGGACCCAACGACGGTATGTTGGTCTATGCCTGAAAACTTTATATTTTGCCCTTTCTCGAATCTGAGGTGTTATATTATCTCCCCCTTGTGATCATTCGTCCCCGAATAAGATTCACGACATCATAAGAAGAAAAGGACTTTAAACTAGCAACCCATCATACATGCAACTTTATTTAAATGCACACAACCAAGGAGGAACCTCGACTCCAAGCTAGAACATATTCAAAACATCATAAGGAAGATAGGAACTAGACCTAGCAGCCTAACATTCATGCAATTACATAAATGCACATATCCGAGGAGGAACCGTCAACTCCAAGCGAAGCATGTTCAAACATCATATCATGAAGTCTATATGCAACTCATACTCAAATGCACATAAACACGTAGAAATCAATTAAGTAAACTCATTTTTTTCAAAACTTAAACTTTTTCATGAGCATGCATAAATGAGGAAATCATGGAAATGTCTAAGACACATGACACTAAGAGAGCAAACCATGAGGAACTCATTATCTCAAGCTAGAATATGGGTAGAAGGAAAGAGATGACTATATCGGGACATCATATCGGCCTCCCAAGTGGCACCCTCAACTAACTGATTCCTCCACAATACTTTCACGGAAGCAACTTCTTTATTTCTCAACTTCTTGACTTGTCGGCCTAAAATCTCAACTAGAACTTATTCATAGGAAAAACTCTCCTCAATCCCAAACCTTCTAAGGGAACTATAGATGTCGTATCACCAACACATTTCTTCAACATAGAGATGGAAAAAAAGTGGATGCACCAATACCAACTCATTAGGCAAATCTAGTTCATAAACAACCTTACCAACACGCCTCAAAATTTGTTATGGGCCTACATATTGGGGACTAAGCTTCCCTTTCTTACCAAACCTCATTACACCCTGCATGCATGAAAAATAAACTCAATCATGAACATCAAACTCAAGATCTCTTCTCCTAACATCGACATATGATTTTTGCCAACTTTGAGCCATTTTTAACCTTTCTCTAATAAGTCAAACTTTTTTCATGGCCTCGTGTACTAACTCGGGACCTATTAGGGCCACCTCACCCACCTTAAACCAACCTATAGGAGATCTACACCTGCTACCATACAATGCCTCAAATGGAGCCATACCAATACTTGAGTGATAACTATTGTTATAGGCAAACTCAATCAAAGACAAGTGATCATCCCAATTATTCTTGAAATCAATCACAGAAGCTCTTAACATATATTTCAAAGCCCATCGGCTTGGGGATGAAAGATCGTACTAATCTTAACACAGGTACGAAGACCCTTTTGGAAAGATTTCCAAAACAGAGAAGTGAATTGAGTACCACGATTGGAGATAATGGATAAAGGCACTCCATGCAACTTTACCATTTCCCTCAAATACAACTTAGCATAATCCTTGGCCGAATAAGAAATCTTGACGGGAATAAAATTAGTTGATTTCGTCATTCGATCTACTACAACCAAAATTGAGTCATGTTGTCACCGGGTGTGAGGCAAACCAACAATAAAGTCCATATTCACAACTTTCCACTTCCAAGTAGGAATGCTAATGTCTGGGGATAAACCTCCCAGTTTCTAATGCTCAACTTTCACTTATTCACAATTAGGATACGTGGCCACAAATTCTGCAATATCTTTCTTCATCCCATTCCACTAATAGATCTCCCACAAATCACGGTACATCTTGGTGGCTCCCGGGTGAATGGAATACCTAGAACTATGGGCTTCTATCAAGTTATGTTCCCTCAAATCATCAACATTAGGAACACACAAACGACCTTGATATCTAAGCACACCATTTCCCCTTGGGAAAAAGCCTCAACGGATTTCTTAAGCATCGTTTCCTTTAATTCAACCTAAATTGGATCAAGACCTTGCTTGGCTTTCACATCCGTAACAAAAGACGATTCTGAGCCGTTGTGAACCATAACACCATCCTTGGTAGAGTCCACTAACTGAACTCCCAATCGGGCCAATATATGAACATCTTAAACCAACTCCTTCTTATCTTCTTCAATATAAGCAACACTACCCATAGATAATCGACTAAGAGCATCCACCACCATATTCGCTTTACCGGGCTGATAGAGAACACTCATATCATAACTTTCAATGACTCAAGCCACCTTTTTTGGCGAAGATTTAGATCCTTCTGATTAAATATATCTTGTAAACTCTTATGGTCGATGAAAACATTGACATGAATTCCATACAAATAGTGCCTCCAAATCTTTAAGGAGAAAACAACAGTCGCTAGTTCAAGGACATGGGTAGGATAATTCTTTCATAAACCTTAAGTTGTCATGAAGCATATGCAATGACTTTCCTATTTTGCATAAGTTCACATCCTAACTTAATTCACGAGGCTTCACAATAAACAACGAAACCATCAGTCCCTTCCGGTAAGGTCAACACTGGAGTGGAAGTAAGTCTATCCTTCAATTCCTAAAAGCTCTTCTCACATGCTTCAGACCATATGAACTGAGCCTTATTTGGAGTTAAGGCTATCAATGGAGAGGCAATCGAAGAAAACCCCTCAACAAACCTTCTATAGTAACCAGCTAAACCCAAGAAACTTCTAATAACCGAAGGGGATAGAGGTTTAGGCCAACTCTTGATCGCATCCGTCTTCTTAGGATCTACCTCAATACCCTTACTTGAAACAATGTGACCAAGAAAAGATTCGGACCTTAACCAAAACTCACACTTGCTAAATTTTGCAAAAAGTTTTTGGTCTTTGAGAATTTGCAACACAATCCTCAAATGATCGATATGCTCATCCTCACTTCTCGAATAGATCAATATATCATCAATGAACACAATCACAAACATGTCAAGGTACTGTCTATGTTGAGTTGTATGACCTAGCTATATGTATGAATGATTTTAGTTATTTACCAAAAAAGATTTATGTAAAAGCAAGGATGACAATTTATCGGGACTTTAGAAAAACTCTAGTTGAGCAAAAGTCTATGTTGATTTTAAACTCTTACCTATTTATGCAGTAATACATAGACAGTATAAATTTATTTATTCTTTTATAATTACAGGTTTGGATATATAAGATTTTTCTTCATCTTGAAAAATATGTTGAAAAGTCATTGGATTCTTTTTTACCCACTTCTTATTTATTAAGATGGCATACACCGAAGAGTGACAATATAACGGAAGGAGACTCATTTAAGTATAGAAGAAACAATAAAAAGATAAAAAATTTATTTTTTGTTGTATAATACTATTTTAAAATTAGTAAATATCATGTAATTTCTACATATACTTTTTTGTATATTGTGCACCTATACCTTACCCCTATTGAGATGAAGCAGACCTACATGAAAACATTTAATTCATAAATGAATGAAGTTAATAACATGTTCATTGATACTTTGAAAGTGAAGTTGAAAAGCGTGACTATCCTCACTTCATCAATAGAGGTCGTGGACGACGATCAAGATTTGAATGATCACAATCATATTACAGTCCAACACATGCTTATGATCACGTTAGTTTTACTGAACAGAAAATCACACATGACACTTTTAATGATAGAGATCTGCATGAGCGTGTTTCTTTGAACAAGAAATGAAGTCAAAATAATGAGGGAGTTAAAACAAGGATTGTCTTCTTTTTTATATTAAAAAAAAATCAAATATTACCATTGGATATGCTTTGACTTATACTTTATTATCGTTGTAAAAAGTGATTATTTAAATTGTGTTAGTGTTGTACACGATTCTTAGATTATAAATATAATTTATTATTTCTTGTGTGGTTGATAGATGATGGACCGTATAGATCAATACTCTTTTATTTGTAAGGTACATGTGAGTTGGTGTAATGGTCAAAAAAATATTAGTATATAGCAAAAAAAAAAAAAGTATATTATATTGAGGATCATCAATTGAATCCATTGTAAATTCTAGACTACACACTTTGCAATTGATATATTGTATGAGTTTATAGCTCTTCCTAGCATATTATCAAAAAAAAAATATTGAAATTCACACAATTAAATAAGCTTAAACAAGTCATATTTTCATATAAGAGTCGGCATAAATTGGGGACGGGGATTAGATTAGAGATGTGTGAGGGTGAGTAGTGATTATACAATCAACATCTTCAAAGTAATGTTTACCAAAGTACAAGTATGTTTTATGAAGATTTCATTTGTTCAACCATAATTCATCCTCATACATCTTGATTACTGTCCCTAATTTGCATGCACTCTTATATGATCATATATATGACTTGTTTAAACTCACTTAATTGTGTAAATGTTAATAATTATTTATTTTTATTAATTAATTATTCTCTTTTTAAAATTTGACTAGTTATGGTCTTTACATATGTATCTTAACCTAGTAAGTTTATTATGGATGAAGGTCTTAGAATAGGCTAGACTATAACAAGTCGAGGACCAAACTAAGTATAGTCTAGCCTATATTAAGACATTCGTCCATAATAAACTTACTAGATTATGATACATATGTATAGACCGTAGTAGAAATTTCAAAAGAGAATAATTAATTAATAAAAAAATAAATTATTGAAATTTAAATAATTAAATAAGTTAAACAAGTCATATGATCATATAAGAGTCCGTGCAAATTGGATATAGTAATCAAAGATGTATGAGGATGAATTGTGGTTGAACAAATGAAATCTTTACAACATACTTGTGTTTGGTCAACATTACTCTAAGGATGTTGATTATATAACCACTACTCATCCTCACACATCTCTCATCATCGTCCCCAATCTACGTGGACTCTTATATGATCTCATGAATTGTTTAAGCTCATTTAGTTGTGTAATATTTAATAATTTATTGTTTAATTAATTAATCATTTCTTTTTTGACAATATGCTAGTAAAGGCTAAAAATTCATACGATATACTATTGACAAAGCGTGTAGTCTAGAATTTATAATGCACCAGATCAATGGTCCTCAATATAATATAATTTATTTAGTTATTTATTTTTTATTATATATTAATATTTTTCTATCATAGCACTAATTCATACACAGAAATTCATTAATTATCTATCATGGATAATGATCTTCGTCAAGTTTAGACCATTTAATTTGTTTAGTATAAATTCATCTAACCGATGTTTAACCAGATTTTATTATCTTGATAATATATATAGTATTAACAGAATTGTGAAATTCAAAAACAATAAAATGACAACAATACGTAGAACACTTGAATTGATTTTATTCATTTGTTTGTGGCTACATATTTAACATATTATTGACACCAGCTTGGGCAACAAGAGCAAAGGGAAAAAGCTTTCAATACATTATGTAGTAAGTAGTACATAAATCAAATGATCCACACTCCGTTTGCTCTTCTTGAAACATTCAGGATCTTCCAATTCCATTAGGATGAACATTCATATTCATTGAATGATCACCGAAACTTTCATCTTCAACTGAATGGTCGTCATCGACTATACAGTGTGGTGACGGGGGTACTAGAGACCTCGCAACGGTATTTATTCTCAATATAGGCTTAAAGCTATCGACAACGACATCCAACATGTACGGGAACACCTGTCTGTCATTTTTATGAATGTGAGATGTATTTTTCTTTTTGTGGAATGACCTGGGAGACCCCTGTACTTGGATCTGTTTGTCAGTTGGACCCTCCTACTCATTACTTTGCCAAATGGATACTTAAACTCAATGAAACTCTATTTTTTGAACCCCTCTAACCATTGACCAAACTTATGTGGCATTAAATTGACTGAGTTAGACAACTGTGTGACTACACGCGTTTGTAGCAAATGTCTACAATATTTCTATTTATAAAAATTAAAATTACACAAGAAAAAATAGTAATATTTTTTTAAAAAAAAACTCAAATCATCTCATCTTCTTCTTTAGCCCCACCCACCCCTTCTCTATTCATCTTCAATCCCCAATCCACCCCTTCTCTTTTCTTCTTCTTCTTCTTCAGTTGAGTACTCACCCACTTATCCGTCATTCTTTCTTCGTTTTCAGCACCCACTTTGTTCTATTTTTTCTTCATTGTCTTCTTCGATAATCACCCTTCACCACTATCACCATTACCATAAAAAAAAAAAGTTACCAAAAAATAGGGGCGTATCTATTAAGGGGTGTTGGGGTGCCACGCCACCCACGAACTTCGACGGAAACTCTATATATGCATAGGTATATATATATAATATTTATATAAATATATAGCGTGCCACCCAAAGAACAAAACTGGTATGTGGTGCCACGGTAGGAGGGTGACTTAATAAGGCTGATATTGTGGGTTTGAATCCCATTTGCATCTATTATTTTTGATAAATTGCTGCACACATTTTTTTTAAGAAAAAAAAGGCTACAGCCATGGAAAACCATATGAACGCTTTCTTCTCACATGCCTCAACCCTAATTTCTTCTAATTATTAGCTACCGGAATGGCCAATTCGGCCGTTGGCCAGCCCCCTGTTACTGGTCAGGCTTTGTCTCTCTATTCTGATATTTCGTTTCTAATACTTCAACATCCCAATAGTTTGCCTGTGAAGGAAGATAGCAATGATGGACCCTCACAGGTGAGTCTTGGAAAGGTAAACTATGTTGAAATAGTTAAGGACTCAATGCCCCATCGAAGACATCACGGTGCGGCCCACCAATCCAAATGAAACAAATTCAATACGTAGAAGGAGTGCCCAGAATCACATGGACGGAGAAGGAAGTGAATAGAATGAATGTACTTGAGAATCTACAATTTGAAGTTATAGGTAAATTCTCCTATGGATGGCCAGAACCAGATGATCTGATAGTGCAGATTCCTAAGCAATTACAGATCAAAGGAGATTGTAATATTGGTTTGTTAAGGAATAGACATATATTAATCAGATTAAGCCAGATGGAAGATTTTATTAACATAATGTCAAGAAATACTTATTACATTATTGCTAAAGATGGATATGCGTATCAAATGTGGCCGTTAATCTATGATGCCAAATTCAAACCAGAGGAGGAGACTACTCAAGCTATGTCTTGGATTTATTTCCCGCAATTGTTGCCCACTTTTTATGGCAAAGAAACTTTGTTCTCATTCGCATCAACTGTGGGGAAGCGGTGCAATTGGACTTGGCAACAATTAATAAGACACACCAAAGCTGTGCGAGAGTCAAACTTTAGGTAGACCTTATTGCAAATCTTCCGGAGTGGGTAGAGATAGAAGGGATTAGTCCAGGAAAGCAAAGTACAAGAATTGAGAAGATCAAAATCTAGTATGACTTTTTACCTAAGTATTGTCGCACCTGCAAGCTGCAAGGACACAATGAAGAAGAATGTAGAACAATTCATCCTGAATTAAAATATGCTAGAGAACAAGAGGTTCAAGAGGAAGGGGAGCTACCTCAACGTCAGGCTCAATAGCAATATCAGAAGATCAACAAGAGACATAAAAAGTTCATCAAAAATGATGTCCAATTAAAAAAGTTTTCGTCATGGATAGGATTGAAGAAGCAGAATTCAATGGTAAAAATATAGTGGCGACTGTCAATGCTTTTGACTTTCTGGCTAATGAGACACAACAAGTTCAAATAGTTGTGGAAAATTATGAGTCAGTCTCAATGCAAACATCAGTCAAGGTGGATGTAAAACAAAGACAAATCAAAATACCAATGAAGAAACAAATTGATACTATGAAGTATCCTCTACTGCTCAAGAGATTCAGGATAACAAATTAATTAGCAGCAATATATGCAGCACACATGAGGATATTCAGGGCGAGCAATCAAAGATAGAAGAGGTGGACAAGACTACAAACCTCAAGGATGAGAAGTTAGCTCAAGAGAACACGCAACTAATGATTAATCAAAGCAGCTAGATCAGTAGTAATAAAGAAGTAGATAGTAAGGATGGGGAACAATTAACATGTACCGGTCCAGCAGTCCACTGTGATTGCTAATGTTGAGTACCCTATACCACTACAGATGATATCTACAAGCCCTCAAGAGTCTCAGATTGTACAACAATGGAGCACAAAGAGCATCTCCCCATGATTCCTTATACAGAGAAAGATTCCCCTATGCAAGACCTACATGAAATTGTTTCACATCAATTGCATGAAGTTAATATAGGTGAAAGTACAGAAAGCAGGGTTGATGGGGTGGAGGATAAAGATGACCATAATAATAATATCAATTCTAGAATAATTGAAAGGGAAGCAGGATTATCTCCTTATGCAATCTGAAAAGGATTGAAAGGTAAAAATAAAGGGGAGAACAACAAAGTTGAGAACAATGGTATGATAACAAGAACATCACTGAAGAGGGGGCTAAAATTGGTGTTAAATGAAGTACAAAGCTCTTGTGTGGAACATTAGATCTGTGAGAACTCATAAGGCTTTTCACAGAGTTCAAATGTTAAATAGACACCATAAGTTCTTCATGATTTTATTACTAGAACCATTCCAGGACACAAGGAATATTCAGAGTTTTAAGAGGAAGCTGGGGATGAAGTATGTTAATTATAATATTAATGGAAAGATTTGGGTATTTATACAAGATCATATACATGTGGGGCTGATTGCTGATTCTGAACAACAAATAACATTGCAGCTAACCCTAGAGGATGGCATACAAATGGTTACTACCCTAGTTTATGCCAAATGTTCTGCTCTTGAAAGACACATCTTGTGGGATGATCTTTATTCCATTCGACAGAATTTGACCCTCCCATGGATGGTAGGGGGCAACTTTAATGTTAAAATGAGTGATGAGGAGAAAATTGGGGGTCTACCGGTATATCCTCAAGAGTTTGAAGATTTCTCTTTCTGCATAAACTCATGTGATATATTTGATGTCCAGGTTAGAGGAATCCCATTCACTTGGTGGAATGGTAGGGCTGATGAGGCTTGTATTTTCAAAAGACTTGATAGGGTGGTGATTAATCAGGGTTTGGTGGATTTGTTGGTGTTGTGGAGGTTCAACATTTGGCAAGAACTGGCTCTGATCATGCACCTTTATTTTTTACTTGTGGAGGTGATCTTCAACAGTTCCATAAACCTTTTAAGTTTCAGAGTTTTTAGACAAATAGACATGATCTTAAAGAGGTTGTTAGGAGAAATTAGGTGGCTGAGAGTTCAGGAAATGTATCTATTAACCGCAAATTTAAGCAAAGGAGAACCAGACAGGCTCTAACTAGATGGAGTAAGGAAAAATTTGGGGATAATTTCAAGCAACTTATCATCATAGAGGAAATTGTGAGAATAAAGGAAGAATTGTTCAAAGAGTTCCCTACTGCCTCCAATAGAGTGGTTCTTCAAAGGGCCCAATCTGAGCACAAGAAGTACTTGCAATATGAGGAGGAGTTTTGGAAACAAAAGGCTAATTTGCAATGGTTTTCTGAAGGGGATAGAAACACCAAATTTTTTCACTGTTTGGTAAAAGGAAGAAGAAAGAGGTTGGGGCTAAAGAGCATGTTACTGGAAGATGGAATGTGGACTGAGGGTGATAATCAATTGGCTTCTAAAGCTATAAAGTTTTACCGGGCTCAATTTACTGCTAATAATAACAATGGGGAATATTCACTACTTCAGAATATCCCTAAGCTGGTCTTATATTCTGACAATCAAGCACTGAATACAATACCTACTGAGGAGGAGGTTAAAGGAGTTGTATTTGCACTAAATGGAGATAGTGCTTGTGGGCCTGATGGCTTTTCAGGTCTGTTCTATCAATATTGATGGGATATTATGGGTCTTGATGTTATCAAAATAGTGTAGGCATTCTTTGAAGGTAATACTCTACCTAAATCTATTACTCATACTAATTTGGTCTTGCTCCCTAAGAAAGAAATCATACAGACTTTCTCAGACTTAAGGCCAATTAGTTTAAGTAATTTCTTGAACAAGGTCATCTCTAGAATCATACATGACAGAATAAAAGATTTCTTTCTAAGATTCTCTCCCAGCATCAATCTGGATTTGTGAAGGGAAGAAGTATTCCTGAGAATGTATTGCTAGCTCAAGAGATAATTATTGATATAAGGAAGAAAGGAAAACTTGCAAATGTTGTTATTAAGCTTGATATGGCTAAAGCTTATGATAGAGTGAATTGGAGATTTTTCATTCAAGTGCTAGGAAGAATGGGGTTTAACAGTTTCATGTTAGACAAGGTTTGGAGGTTAATTGCAAACAACTGATACTCCATTATTATTAATGGGCAATCTCATGGTTTCTTTCACTCTTCTAGAGGGGTGAAACAGGGTGATCCCCTATCCCCTGCTCTTTTTATTCTATCTGCTGAGGTGTTGATAAGAACTTTGAACAATCTATTTGAGGATAAAAAGTTCAAAAGTTTTGGCATGCCTAAATGGAGTGACAACATCAATCATCTTGCACATGCAGATGATACAATCATTTTCTCATCTGCTGATCCCGTCTCTTTGAAATTGATTATACAGACTCTTGAAAGGTATGAAAATGAATCTGGCCAGATGATTAATAAGCAGAAGAGTTTATGTACAGGAAGGATGCCAGAGGGATCATACAAGAGGTGGAGAATATTACAGGTTTTACTAAAGGAGATTTCCCTATCATGTACTTGGGATGTCCCATTGGACATGCAAGAAAGAGGAAGGTTCATTTCTCTGAACTTATTAAGAAAGTACAAAATAAAGTACAATTATGGAAGGGGAAACTATTATCCTTTGGGGGAAAGGTTGTTCTTATCAATAGTGTCCTACAAAGTATTCCTATATATCGTTTGTCCTCCATGGTTCCTCCCAAGTGTGTGATTCATGATCTGCATAGAATATTTGCAAAGTTTCTATGGAACTTTAGAGAGGAGGGGAGAAATAAGCACTGGGTATCTTGGGAAGATTGATGCTTACCAAAAATGAAGGTGGTTTGGGATTCAGATCTTTTTTTGATGTGTCAAAGGCTTTGTTTACTAAATTATGGTGGTAATTTAGAACCAAAAGTCTTTGTGGACTAATTTTCTATGGAACAAGTATTGTAAAACACATAGACCCCAAGTGGTACATTGGCAAGGGGGTTCTCAAGTCTGGAAACTTATGTTGGAAGCTAGAGATTCTATGGATCAAGACATATGGTGGGAAACAAAATGTGGTCATTCAAGTATTTGGTTTGATAACTGGACTTAATTAGGGGCTCTTTTCTATTATCTTCCTATATCAGACCAGCACTATAATACTTATGAAGATGTCAAGCAGTTGTTGATACAAGGTAAGTGGAACAATGAACTATTGATGCAAATATTTAATGAATAAGTGTTCAATCAAATTCACAGGGTACCAATCAAATTCACAGGGTACTGGTAGCAGTAGGGAAATCAGAAGAATGGGATAAGGCCTAGTGGATGTTAACAAGCAATGGCAAATTTACTATTAAATCTACCTGGAAGGCATTAAGAAGGAGAAGTTCAGATCAGGAGGAGATGAAATTCATTTGGTAAAAGGGAATTCCATTCAAAATCTCCTTTTTCATGTGGAGACTCTGGAAGAAGAGAATTCCCATTGGAGAAGTTTTGGTAAAAATCAAGGTGGAAAGTGAAGTGAAATGTTGTTGTTGCAATAGTAATCATCAAGAAACTATTGAACATCTTTTTGCTCAATGTCCAGATGCTTTAAAACTATGGCAGATGTTTGCTGGGGCTGCTAGTTTGAAATGTTATGGTGTTCAGCTGAAACAAATGTGTGATATTTGGTGGAAGTTTGAGTGTGCTTCTAAAATTAAACCTTTGATTGTTGATGTGCCTAGTTTTATTGGGTGGCAACTTTGGAAAAGAAGGAATAAAATAAGAAATGGAGGCATGATACTTTTTATCTATATGGTGGGGGGAATCAACAGAAACTTGGTTATGTTAGCCAAGTATTTTTACCCTTGGTTAGCTGATATTCCTTATAATTGGCCTTTAATGGTCAAGTTCTTTAAAGATTACAGACTAGTGATATCTTGTAAAGTGGTGAGATGGACATGTCCTGTAATGGGCTTCAAATGTAATACTGATAGAGGATTGGATTCTTTGACAGGCAACTTTTCTAGTGCATTCTGTATTAGAGATGTTGCAGGCAACTTTGTATATGCAGAAACAAGAAATATTGGGAAGGAATCAGTGCTGATGGCAGAAATGAAAGCCGTAATGTTTGGGCTAGAGTATTGTTGCACTCACAATGTAATGCCTGTTGTTTTAGAAACAGATTCTTTGATATGTAAAAGGGTACTTGATGGAGTGTAGGAAACTACATGGAATATTGCAATTGTTTCAAACTACTTAAAGAGGGTATTAGCAGAAAATGGGGCCTTAGTCGAACATATTTACAGAGAAGGCAATCAAGTCGCAGATTTTTTTACTAACATAATTTTTAGTTTTGCAGGTCCAATGGTGAAAAAATTCAATTATTTGAGAGAAATACCAAGTAAAGGAAGGGCATTGTTAGAACTCGAAAAACTAGGCACACCATATATGAGAATAAAGAAGTGTCAAAATAATATGGGATCTACAGCAAGCAACAGAACACCAAGAACAACAACCAATGATCCGATTAATTAGATTGAAGGGCAAGGCGACAGATAGTCTCCGATAAAAGGATTGTTACCTAAAGTCGGCATCTCCGATATGACATAATTAGATTCCAGATCAGATATCTTTGACAGTGGTATTAGTACCTCTAAAGCTCAACCTGTTAAGAATGAAGAAATGGAAACCTAATTATGTCTTAGAGTTGAAGATCGATCCCCGAGATTTTTGATGCTGCCCATCGGTAGAAAAGGAACCCCTGATTTAGTGGTAGAAGAAGTCTTCATTGAATATGAATTCATGGTATTCGTGAGACTTGTGAACGCCTAAGGTGAATATCTACTCGACCACGAAATTGTGCTTCCAAAATCTCCAATGCCAGCTTGAAGATCTCTTCCATGGTGACTTTTCAAGCTTCCAGAGCTACTGTCTCTTTCCTTTTTTAGTTTTGTCTTCTCTATTTGTGTTTAATTAGATATTGCCTAAATTAAGTTTGGGCTTGGGTCACTTTTGGACCCAAGCCATGTAAATTGTTTACACCATTTTATTTTTTAGTCTATAAATGGGTTCGACCCAATCCATTTACTTAAAAAAAATTAAATTAATTAAATTATTACTCCTTTGACTTTTCTTTTATTTTACTAAACACAATATAAAAGTGTTCTCTTTCTCTTCAACTATTTTCAAACCCTTCTTCCTCCAAGTTTCAACTTCTCCAAAATCTTCATTGCCCCATTCCGAATCCAGGTCACTTGTTGTCGTTGCCGCCCGCTGCCCGTCTCCCACCTTAGCATTCCGTCCAGCGGCTAAGCCTCATAGGCCTGCTTGTTGTTGGGTGCTATTATTTTCACTTTTGTCCATCCATCCACAACCTTTTATAGATTGTAAGTTTGTAATTCTATTTTTGTAAGATTTTTTACTTCTATTTCTTGAGTTCTTTAAAGTTTTAATGAGTGATGACTGATTTCATATTAGACAAGAGTTTTGATTTTACTTTGATATTCTAAAGTTTTAATGAACATTGTAAGACATTATTGGTTAAAAATTGTGTGATATGAACCATATTAATTTGAATTAACTATGACTTACCCTATTAAATTTGAATTAATTGTGAGTTGAATTGAATTTTAATTTATGTAGGAAAGTGTTTTAGTTTTATGAATTGAGATGGAGAAGTTTCTTGTGAAATTTAATCATTCTCAAGCAAGTTCTAGTACGAATGTCAATTCTTCTCATCTTAAAGATGACCTTAATTTAGATTCACTTGAAGCCGATCTAGGAAAAAGAGTATCAATTGCTCACTATAACCCTCGAATAAAGGATGAATTGAGGAAACATTATATTCAAAAAGGGCCTTGTCAACCTCGCATGGATTCATATCCTCCAACTGAAATTCGAAAAAGAATGCGCCAATTTTGTAAAATTTGGTTTGAAGGTCCATATTCTAAATGGTTGGAGTATAGCGTGGAGAAAGATTATGTCTATTGTCTATGTTGTTATTTATTCAAAGATGATTTTTTCCATGGAAGTACGAGTGAGTTTTACACAAAAACTGGTTTTAGGAGTTGAAATAAGGCACTTGAAAGGTTCCGTAAACATGTTGGTGATGTTAATAGTATTCATGATAAATGTTTCAACAAGATGCTAGATTTGTCAAATCATCATCAATCAATTCAAGTTGTTCTTCACAAACATTCTCAAAAGTTAAAAAATGAGTATCGAATGCGTTTGGAAGCCTCAATTGATGTGTCAAGAATTATTTTGCAATATGGATTACCTTTTCGAGGTCATGATGAAAGTGAATCTTCAACTAATCAAGGCTTCTTTCTAGGATTTTTGCGATGGCATGGAGACAAACATCAGGATGTGGGAAAAGTGATATTAGAAAATGACCCACAAAATGATACTTTGACTTGTCCTATGATTGAAAAAGATATTGACAATGCTTGTGCAAAAGAAACATTGAAAGCAATAATTGAGGACTTGAATGGAGATTACTTTGGTATATCAGTTGATGAGTCAAAAGACATCTCTCACAAAGAACAAATGGCTCTTGTTTTGCGTTTTGTTAATAAGAATGGTGAAGTAGTTGAACTATTTATGGGTCTTGTCCATGTTAGTGATACATCGGCATGTTCATTGAAGAAAGCGATTTATTCTTTGCTTTCCGTTCACTCACTAAGTCCATCCAAAATATGTGGACAAGGTTATGATGGGACTAGTAATATGAAAGGAGAGATAAATGGGCTCAAAACTTTGATTATGAAAGATAGTCCATCGGCATATTACATTCATTGTTTTGCTCATCAATTGCAACTAACACTTGTGGCTATTGCTAAAAAACATTTGGATGTTGAAAACTTTTTTTATCATGTTAGTAATGTGTTAAATGTGGTTGGAGGATCTTTCAAGTGTAGAGACTTACTCCGTGATCACCAAGCCAAAAAGTTAGGGCAATTATTTCAATCCGATGAAGTTCAAAAAGGCCAAGGATTACATCAAGAACGTGGGTTTCAAAAACCAGGTGGTACTCATTGGGGATCACATTTCAAAACTTTAGATAACTTTATTGTTATTTTCTCATCTGTTGTTCATGTTCTTGAAGTGATTGAAGGGTCCACATGAAGTGATAGAAATCAAGCGGAGTATATTTTGACAAAGATTAAAATATTTAAATTTATTTTTGTGCTTCACTTGATGTTGAAAGTGTTGGCAATGTCAAATGAGTTGAGTAAGATTTTACAAAAAAAAAAAGATCAAGATATTGTTAATGTCGTGGAGTTTCTTAATATTACAAAGAAAAGATTGCAAGATATGAGGTAAAATGGATGGGAATCGTTGTTGAATGATGTTTCCTCATTTTGTGATGTGCATGATATCTTGATTCCCAAGTTTGATGGGTCTTATTTTCCCGGAAAGTCAAAACGTAAGTCTTCGGGTGTTAGTTATGCGCACCACTTGCGTGTTGAAGTCTTTTTTGTTGTCATTGATGTGCAACTTCAAGAGCTTAATGACCGTTTTGATGTAGTGAGTAGTGATATGCTTCTTGGGATGGGTAGCTTGAATCCGGTCAATTCTTTCTCTAATTTTGACAAAGGTAAAATCATGACTTTAGCAAAGTGTTATCCAAGTGAGTTTGATGATGGAAAATTTTGAGATTTGAGCTACCAACTCGATACTTTCATTATTCATATGCGAAGTGGTAATCCCAAGTTCTCCAACTTGCAAGGAATTCGTGATTTTGGCGAAGGCATTGGTTGAAGAAAATCTTGCGGAGACTTATTCACTTGTTTATTTACTTGTAAAGTTGACTTTGATTTTACCTGTTGCTACGGCAACTGTGGAGGGAGCATTTTCATCAATGAAGCACATAAAAAATGAAGTATGGAATAACATTGGTAATCAATATTTAAATGATTGTCTAGTTTGTTACATAGAGTGTGATGTATTTACAAATGTTAGTAATGATGTCATTATCGATCGTTTTCAGAATATGAAAACTCGTCGAGGACAATTGTAAATGAATGATGAATATTTATAATATTAGTAATATTATTGAAAGTTTTAAATTTGTTAACTTCATGCTTTTAGTGTGGAGTATGGATTTGTAATATCTTATTATTTACATTTTATTGATTGATTTATCATATATATCAAATAGTCGAATAATTTAATCAAATATAAAGTTAATTTAATCGATAAGTCTATTTGACACCCACAGACTCTAAATCATGGATCTGCCACTGTCGAAAAATATACATCTAGCTAATCCATTTTCATTTTTATGTTCTTATATAAAAATTTCAAGATCTATTATATTTCTTAGATTATTCACAAACCAGATTTTTTTAATTCAAAATTTCTGTGATATTTGAGTTTATCAATTCAAAATAAATGGAACAGATCCTCAAGTAAACCTAATGGCTAAAGAATTTTTGTGTTTGAAAAAAAAATTGAGTTTGAAAACAATGCAAAATGTGGGAGTAGAATACAATTTGTTTCGAGGATGAAAAGTGGAAATGGAGAAGATGATGAAGAGGGAAATTGGGGAAGGAGGAATTGTACCTTTTTTAAAATATTATTTATCTTTTTTGATAATTAATTTTTGTTGTGTCATTAAATATTTAAAAAAGTTATGATGTTTCACTAAAAAATATGGTGTGAAATTCCACGTGTAGCTGGGTGTATTACACTTCCACAGATCGTGTGAGAAAAGGGTTTAAATTATTGTGTTTCGTTGAGTTTACGTGTTTATTTGGCAAACTGGTGAGTAGGAGGATCTGACTGACAAACGGAGCCAAGTAAAAGGGTCTCTCAGGTGATTCTGCCTTTTTCTTTCCATTCATTAGTTAGTTAATCACAATGTCGCTTGGCTCGCAAACCAATTGTCCGCTCTCAATTACACTTTGAACCATGTTGTGCATGAATCATTGTGACGAAAGGGGATGACCGCTATCACCTTACTAGATAATTTTCAATTTCAACATTTGGGAGTCTCCTCCCATACACTCATATAATCACCACCAGCAATAATTACTTCAACTACTGTCATCATAGACCAAATTGATCAATCCTAGATTACAATGTCGGTCTATACCTAATCGATGACTAACTGGTGACTGGTATGAAAATCTGCAAACAAAAATGTCAATAAATTAAATTGGGTGTAATCAATTATTTGCTAGCACTGGAATGAAAAAATGTATGTTTAGGACTTCTAAACTACAACAATTTATCTACTAATGAGGTATTGAGTGAGAATTAAAAAGTTTTCATGCTAGTAAAATTTTTTTACAAAAAATTAAAAATAAATGGAATAACAATGGAGGCAATGAACAAGAATGAAGATTTTCAGTTGTGAGGAGGAAGATTTCGCCGAAAAAGTCACTGGAATCGGAAAAACTAGGTGAAAACAAGACCTTTTTGTGAGTGGCTTCTTGAACAAGATTTTTTTATTATTATTTTATAAATCTGAAACAAATGGTAGGAAAAACTAAAATTTGTTAGAAGAGGTGAGGGAACTAAAGTGTAATATTAAAGACTTGGAAGTTGGTCTTGTATCTTTTGAAAGAATATTTGATGATGTTATAATTAGTGTCTATTAGAGCTATCAATATGGGCTGGCCCACCCCATCCGGGCTAACACCAAGTAATATTGTATTGTCGGTATTTATGATAATATTTTTATATTATAATTTAATTTAAAAAACTATAAAAATAATATTTTTAAGAAAAAAGGGTTGGCCAGCAAAGCCCGGCACAGCCCACAAGTACGTGGGTCGGGCTTTGCTGGGCCAACCCTTTTTTTCTTAAAAGTATTATTTTTATAATTTTTTAAATTAAATTATAATGTAAAAATATTATCATAAATATCGACAAGACAATATTACATGGTGTTAGTGTTACTACTTGTTAATCAAATCTACAAATAAAATTATCTTTATAATATTTATTAAGTTTGATTTCAAGTAAAAGCATAAATAGCTAAATAGAAATATTAACTTAATTGTTTTCCAATAATCATAATAAAACACAAAACCTATGACAGTATTCCATAGACTACGGCCTATGTAGTGATTCCCTAGAAATTTTAGCAAATTTTTATTTTATGTAGTACATATTTTATAAATATAATTTTGTTATAAAATAAATAAAAGTAATTAACTAAACTAATAAGAAGAAAGAAGGAGAGGAGAGAAATGTATGTTGCTAATAGAGAAATTAAGAGAAAGAAAACCTTGTTATTATTTTCACTATAATATGACCATTTTGTAGGCCTACGAAATTGCTTGCTTGGGCAAGAGAGAGAGTTACAGTATGTTGTACTACTTGGGTACCAAGTTTGGATATTTAACTTGGAAATAGGGGTGGGTCCCATTAGAGAGCCACATGGACATTCATCTTATATTTTACAACACTTCCCTTGAATGTCCATGTAAAATAAAAGTTATAAAAAAAACAAGTATATATATGTAGTTATTCTTAATATGCATTGTTTGTTGCCTCATAAGTTGCTTGAAGGAAGCTACTTGCAAGCTGATTGTATGGACCTACTTGCAGAGCTACTTGTACGTTGCTTATAGGAACATGCTTGTGTAAGCTTCTTACATGAACCTGGTTGTGGAGTTTCTTGTAAGTTGCTTATAGGAATCTACTTACGGAGCAACTTGTAAGTTGCATATAGAACCTACTTGCGGAGCTGCTTGTAAGTTGTCTTCTTGGTCTTTTAAGCTTATCCAGAAATTATGTAATGGACATCCACAATATGATGTTTTTCCTACTCATTGAAGTTCATCAATAGATAGTGTGTCTCGTTAAAACCTTGCTAGGAAAAATCATGTGGGAAAAAGTCCTAGTGAAGGAAAAAGAGTACACATATCTAGTAATACGCATTGAGAGCTGCCTCATTAAAACCTTAACAGGAAAACTCAATGGAACAAAATCCTTGATTAAGGAAAAAAGAGTACAGCGCGTATTTACTCCCCCTGATTGAAACATCACTTAATTCTTGTAAAGGATGTCTCATAATATTACACTTAGCCTTCCAAATGTTGATATTGATTGTATCTTTGTGACCAAATCATATTCATGAAGATGTGGCATTGTTGAGCCTATCTTGATATATTGTTTTCCTGTTTCTTATATATGTTGAGTTCAACCAAATATATCCTTGACAAACGCTTAGTTTGTGACCTCGTCGGCGTAGATAAATTGCTCATACGACTTGTTTGTAGCAATATCCAAGTGACAAAGACTTTCATAATAATAATATTGACAATCTTGTAGGATATTATGATATGACAGTATTTCCACATGAAAACAAATATCACTTTTGAGATCAAACTTGGTATAAATCAAATGATTTCCTGCAGTTTCATAACCAGTAAACTTTGACAAGATTGGTTAAAATAAATAAATTTATAAATCAATATTTGATTCACTCTATCGATAAGAGTAATGTTATATTTGCATGCACATTAATAGAATTATTATACTATAAATAATAACGTAAGATACATAAGTGCACCAATTGCACTATGACATAGTACTTTCTAATCATTTTAATAAAATCAAAATTGATCTTTATGTTAAGCGATCTCACATCCATTGGGGTACTATTCTATGGAATCGCTTTGAAACCTTTTAAATCCTTCAGGATTTTCATATAATATTTACTATCTAGCGAGACATGATAATCATTCATCATGTGTATTCAAGTTTTTCATATATTAGACTAATAAAAACCTCATTGCATCCTGTTGAAGTTTGATTTTAGTTACTGCAGTAACTTTTAGCAAAATAAGTTATTTAGTTTGAATAAATTTGAATTTTGAATTTTAGTAAGTTTGTTTATGTTGTTGAGATATTTTAGGTTGTTTAAATTTTAAATTATGCAGATTATGTGTTTTATGTTGGCCATTTAAAGCCCCTCAATGCTTAATAAAATTATTGAAAGTCATTTCAATCCATTGAGAGACATTTTCAATCTTTTTGTGCTGCCCCATTTTAAAAAAAACACCAACACATCCCCCTTCAGAGAATACATCTCCATACAATAATGTCAAGAATTTTGAAAAAAAACTTTATTTTTCAATGCACAAATCGTACTTTATATTTTACGATTTTACTTATCGCACAATAATTCATTTGTACCCCACTGACATTATATGTTGGTATATGAACAAAATGAGTCCAAAACATCACTTTTCAAGTGAAATAAAATATATTTGAATTGTATTTTCTTTGGTCAATCATTTAGGTGGAGAACTGAACCAAGAATTGTCTTTCTTCAATCTATCAATTCTATTTGACAGATTTAATATCAAGATCCTCGTCACCATTTATAATTTTGAGCGCTTCATTATATTCAAGATATCGTCGACGTTATTTGATATCGATTCTAATGTGACATAACTTATCAAGCTCGCTTTATTTTTCATCATTTTCAGGTACCTGAACCTTTGTCGAGGTTTTTATAAAGTGTTATGTCATTGTGCTCTTTCTAAAACATGTGCCTCATTATTATGACCATATTAATCATTTGCTCCTTTTCTTCTTCAAGAAATTTTATCTTTCGAATCGATTAAACTATCACGCTTCAGGCGTATCATAAATTATGTTCTTTAAGGACTTCTTCATTGGAGCATTTATAACTGGATTATAACATAGGGTCAATAAATGCGTCTGACAATTGACTTAAAATTATCTCTTCAACAAGGATCATACCAATGATAATTCATTATGTAAACCTTATTTCCAGTTGCTTATCTCCCCATAATGTTAGAGAATCTAACATTCACCCAATCTTATATGGGGACTCATCTTTGTGCATTGCGTAATGGTGGAGCAATGGAATAATATACTGCACATTTAAATTTCTAGATGAGAATTATATTGGTTCCTGACCCTGAATCAATTGTGATAGGGGAACCTTGTTGGCTTGATACGTACTAGTGTTGCTACATTTCAACTAACATATCCAATACTAAATTTCTTTTGAGAGTTTTGTTCTCATAACCAATGGTTTAGCTATAATTGGAGGCATATAATTTCTGCTTAAACCACTTGGTATAAATCAGCATCTTCAATATAATTTTATAATTTGAAATGTGCTCTTGATTTGACAATTCGAGCAAACAACCTTTGGAAAAATCAAATTGCAAGCTGATAATAAAGCACATGTGACCATAACATAGATGTATCTATTAAAATCATATAATAGTAAATGGTCCACATGACAGGTGAACGGGCCCATATTCACCTTTTTTATATATTTCAAAATTTCAGGAGATACAATCTCAACTTTGACTGGTGCAATGATAATTTTATCATGAGAACAAACAACACAAGAGAATTCTTAAAGAATTATTATTTCTTCAATATATATATAACCACATAAATCCTCAATTATTTTCGTATCATATTTGAACCAGAATGATCGTCAACCGGTCATGTCAACTGATATTTATTTCAATAAATTTCTATTTATTTTGCATGTGATTCCATCATCATGCCCATACTCAGTTACCACAAACAATATGAAAAATGGGTAATCTTTTACATAAATATTTATAATCCACTTTGATTGTAGTAATATGAAAACCTTAAATCTTTTCATATTTTATAGTCTCGGTATAATTTTTTTTTTCTTTGACTATTTCTTTGAAACTTAAGAAGTTTCTTTCAAGACTTACTACAATTTCAATATCATGAGCAATTTATTTCTTTGGGTAGTAGCACATTAGCTCACCAAAGCTCACAATTAACATTGGATACTACCACATATTTCATAACATTGTTTGTGTGGTGAACATCTCTTTCAAGGAGAAATTTATATCATTATTGTCATGGTCAAAATCATTACAAGCAAAACTTGTCATTAGTATCTCCTCCCTTTTGTTTAATATCTGGCAAAATATTTTTGAAGTACAAAGATACATAATCAATGACAAATTTTTGTGGTCAAGAATTATATCCTTCCTTTGTCATTTCTATAGTTCGTAATAAAACGTACCACAATATTTATGATGTACTAAAAGTACTTGACCAATGACCATTTATACCGACATAAAATTTCTTTATTTCTCTCTAACCTCCCATAGGGGTGAGTTGTGGTATTTATTAAATCATGCATGAGTATGTCTTTATTTATAATTTTCATGCTTTATATTTATATATTTTTTCATTAGAAGTTCATTGTCATGCTTTGAAATATTTCATATTCATATGACATACACATACCTCGACATCACTTTTAAAAGTCAAGTGTATCACTACTTTTTCTTCCTTTTATTTGATGGAGGATTTATAAACTTATCAAATTATTAGGTATCACAACAAAAATGTGTCTAATGACCTTTCATACCATTTTGATGACAATAATTAGTTTCACCTTTTAAAATGGCATTTTGAGAACTCATAATATTCTTTTTTTTATAATTATCACAATGATGACTATTATAATTATGTCTCTTCACATCCATATTCATATTTTCAATCATAAAATTATTTTGTCATCTTTCAGACTTTTAATATATTGCTATCGCATTCACTTCAAAGAATGGAGCATATTCAATGGGATGGACTTTTATCAAAAGCATATCGACTTGCTCAATCATCATTATATCATCAATATATTGCATTGATACTTTAACCCAATATCTTATCCAAATAAAGACGTGTTAGGCCAAAATACGAAGGGACTTGAACCCAAATTCTTATTTTCATGGTGCATCGAGACTTTAGTCGATGTCTTACCCTCATTCAACAATATAATAGGCCAAACCAACATAATTTTCAGATTTAATATCAAATATCATGGATAAGAAAAGGAGAATATAATCATTTAGCATAAATTTAAAATTTTCACGTAACTCTGCTTTCATGTTTATCCAAAATAAAATAACTATGTAAATCAATTGAGTGAATAATTAAACTCCAAAGAGATAGTGCAGAGATTTACTTTATCAATGAATTAGGAAAGATATGCAATCATATTGAATTCATATATCCGTTAACTTTCTATGTAATACATTTCATAACTTCACATGATAACTTAATTTTTTTTATTTTTTTTCATTTTGTTACCAATAGCAACAAAAACAAAAGTTAAAGATAGAGGCATAATAGATCAAAATATATTAGAATTCACACTCGAGTCCTTAAATATCACCTCGTGATTATATATACGCATAAGTGAATTAATTAGTTTCAAGAAAACATGAAATATAATCATTTTCATGAGTTCTACTAAAGTTCATGTGAGTTACATTTATAATTATTATTATCCAGATTATAATTTTATATTGAGATGTGGTGCAAAAAAGTAGATACCACACATTCTATGAAAGTGTATAGGTATTTAACGCACCACAAATAACACAAACGATTCATAGAATATAATTTTATTTTCAAGGTCATCGAACATGCTTCCATTTACAAAAAATTTGTTTCAACGTTATAATTTACACACATAATTTATTTATTTATTTTACAAGGAATAAAATTTCAAGATGGATCGAAAACTTTCCGTCACAATTACCCAACCCTCTTTATTTATTTTTTAATACTTTACTAATTTTAAATACCTAACTCTACTATGAGTTGAAATATGTGTAGAACATGACCTTCCCTATAATAAACTATAACATGAATAATTCACAGTAGACATGTTAACTGTGATATTTCTTTCAAACTGTTAATTAAGTAACTTACCATGCAATTTCTTTTAATAGATAAATATCCAAATTGAAAGTATGCAGTTCGCATTGCAAATAAGATATGGGAGGAAAGATAAGTAGAAAATCATTGTACCTTAGCTTGTGTATAGAAGATTAGAGTCGTGCTGATAACGTGTTATAAAATAAATAAAAGTAATTAACTACATTAATAAGAAGAAAGAAAGAGAGGAGAGAAATGTATGTTGCTCATAGAGAAATTAAGAGAAAGAAAATCTTGTTATTATTTTCACTATAATATGACCATTTTATAGGCCTAGGAAATTGCTTACTGGGCAAGAGAGAGAGTTACAGTATGTGGTACTTCTTGGGTACCAAGTTTGGTTATTTAACTTGGAAATAGGGGTGGGTCCCATTAGAGAGCCACATGGACATTCATCTTATATTTTACAATAAATTTGTATTTAAATTGTAATATTTTAAATTTTAAACAGATTTTGAGTTTAGATTCGCTTGTTATTTTTAATACTCTATTTTATTTTTATTTTTATTTTAAATTAATTTTTATTTGGCCCACAGGCCGGCCCTATCTATATTTCTCAAGCCCCATAAATCGGCAGGTTTATTCAGATCTGGCTAAAAAGCCCTTTTCTTAAATGGGCTCCAAAAAACGTAATCCAACCCTATTAAATCACGAGTTAGGCCAGGCCGGCCCAACGGACCTAGCCCATATTGACGGCTCTCGTGTCTATAGACCTAATTTTTCAAAACTTGTGACTAAATGTCCAAATAAGCTTTGAAAGTGATTATTTTACCAACTCTCCTCAGTAAGTGCAACAAAACTCCCTCAATCCTAAACTAATAACTAAACTAGTTGGAATTAAGACATTAATGGTTTTGAGGATTCACCAAAACTTGATTATAATAACACTAAGGATGTGTTTGGTATGAATTCCAATTTTCTCATGTTTGGTTGGGTTAAATGTTTACCAAATCAACTCATTTTCCTCAAATTTAAGGAAAATGACTTCCCTTCAAAAATTAAGGAAAACATTTTTCAAAACTCTCCTCCAACTTCAAATTACAATTTTTTTTGTTGAAAAAAAAAATTTAAGCTTATTTTTAAAAAAATATTTTCAACTTCAATTTTTTATTTTTGTGTCCCACCTCACCTTTTACCCCCCACCCCAATCAGCCCCTACCAGCCCCCAGCCCCCTCCAGAAAAAGAATTTTAAGTTTATTTTTAAAAAAAAAATATTTCCAATTTCAAATTCTTATTTTTTTCACCCCACCCCTACCCGTGAAACCCCTACCCCCCTCCAAAAAAAAATAAGTTTGTTTTTAAAAAATATTTTCAATTTCAAATTATTATTTTTTTACCCCATCTCATTCCCCCATCCCTCCCCCCAAAACAAAATTAAGTTTATTTTTAAAAAATTATTTTCAATTTCAAAAATCATTTTCTATTCTCTAGTAAAAATAAAAGATATTTTCTCAAAATATTTTTCATTCATAAATTAAACACTAAAAAATCTTTTCTACTCACCAACTAAACATGTGCAAATAAGTCAAAAATCTATTTATTTTCTAGGATAACATTTTTCATGGAAAACATTTCCCTTTCATACCAAACACACCCTAAATCTCATTTTTTTTCCCATTTACAGGCACTAATATGACGAGCATACTTAGCAGTCAAAAAGTAGCAGAACATTGAAAAGTTAGTCAAATAAAAAACTATTGTTAACGATTCTCTTTTTCTTTTCTTTTTTAAAACGTGGAACTATCAATTCAGTACTATTACAAATTCACTAAAACATTTATGTGATTGTACAGTATTTTAGTCACTGCAGATCAGTGTAGAGACGTGGCTATATTTTCCCAACACTACGCTCAAAAGAATAGATTGTGCTGACGAAACGAGGCCGGCCATGACAAATATTTGTATGAATTATACAGTCTACCTGCCTACCTACATCCACTGTTTCCCCTACCTTTTAATTATAACTACTAGAAGCTGCAAATTGCTCCAGAAACATCTAAGGGGTCATTTGGTAGAGTGTATTAAAAAAAATAATGCACGTATTAGCTTTGTGTATTATTAGTACCTTGTATGATATTCTTTTTTAATCTATGTATAAATGTACACTATATTGTCTATTAAGGTGTGTATTACTAATGCTATGAATTTCTAGGTATTAGCAATGCAAAATGATTTTAATGCATGCATGCGTTAGCATAATTAAAAATTCAATTACCCCTCAAAACCCTTTTTACATCTTTTCCACCATAATCAGAGGCGGACCCACATGCACCCGTGAAGGTGCACGTGCACCCCGTAACTTTAAAAGAAATCATATATATATGTATAGATGGTTGATAAAACGGTGATATATTTAATTGTGCATCCTTTTAACTGAAAGACGCTTGGGTGCATTGGTCGAAGACTATAGTTTGGATAGTGGTTGTGCAGGTTCGAATCCCACGTAAGGTAGCTTTTTTTTAACTTTGAAATCAATTTTTCTTTATAGCTAACCTTTTTTTTTAAAGTTGGTTTTTATTAAAACTCTTTTTTGCCACCTCATCAGCCCCATCCCTTTTATTAACTTTAAAATCAGTTTTTTCTTTACAGTTAACCTTTTTAAAAAATTATTTTTTTATTAAAACAGTTTTCTCACCTCATCCGCCCCATCCCCTTTCTTAACCACCTTTTTTTGCCATCTCATCTGACCCAATTCTTTTCTTAATTAAAATTAAAAACAAATAAAAACTCTAACACAATTATAAACAAAATATAAGACTGCTAGAAAATCTACATCTTATAAGTATTCTTCATTGCATAATTAAAGTCCTACGCTTCGCTAACCTTAACCTTAAGTCACTCCTAGCCTTACCCTTGAGCCATTCTTAGTGGTGCCCCACTATCTTCAAATTTCGGGTTTCGCCTCTGACCATAATAGTGGAGGATATCTTTGTAAATAAATTTTCTTTATGCAATGCATGTTTAATGCATCAAACCAAAAAATGCACAAAAAATTTCATTAATGCAAGCATAATATTGCTAATACAAGCATTACTAATACAATTTATATAGCATTATTCTTAGGACAAATTACTTAACTACACTCTTTTACTTACCTTAATATCCATTTATCCCTACTTATTTCAAAATTTTCAAAAATCCCTTATTTACCTATGTATCCCGTGCACAACGCTATGTATCCCACTATGTGGAATGTATCAAACTCTATGTATCCCGTGCACAACGCTATGTATCTCGCATGTATCCCGTGCACAACGATATGTATCCCGCTATGTGGAATGTATCAAACCTAATGTATCCCGTGCACAACGCTATGTATCCCGCTATGTGAAATGTATCAAACCTAATGTATCCCATGCACAACGCTATGTATCCCGCAAACATCATTTTTAAGGGATTTTTGGTAAATAGTAAACTAGAAGGGATAGGATGTTATTTAATACTTATAATATGTGGTTCCTATAATTTATACTTATTCTTACACACTCTATCGAACAAGCCCTAGGAGAGTACTATACCACTATTTCTGCATTGGACATATCAAGTGGTCATGTCACTTCTGTCTTTTGTGCATCTGATGAGAAGATACTACTCTGATGTTCAAGAACAACCTTAATCGGTGCTCGATTTTTTAAAATCATTTCTTCATACTCATCATTGGGATCTTATATATCTGTGATGGCTCCTCCGGCTCCTACCGAAGCTTCTCCCTCGTGTATGACAACAGTCCGTATCAGAATATTGAGATCAAGGGTGTGTATGGTATGAAGGAAAACATTTTTCGGAAAATATTTTTTCAATTTTTTCATGTTTGATTGGGTTAAATATTTTGGAAATTGTTTTTCAAATCAACTCATTTTCTTCAAATTTAAGAAAAAAAAAATGACTTTCCTTCAAAATTTAAGGAAAATATTTTTAAAAAATTTTCTTCCAACTTCAAATTACAATTTTTTTTTTTGTTGAATAAATTAACTTATTTTGTCCCTACCCTCAAACCAGCCCCCCAACCACACACACCCCCAAAAAAATTTGAGTTTGTTTTTAAAAAATATTTTCAACTTCAAAATTTCATTTTTTCACCCCTACCCTCGACCCCCCCAGCCACCCACCCTCCAAAAAAAATTTAAGTTTGTTTTAAAAAGTATTTTGCAATTTCAAAAATTATTTTCTACTCTAGTAAAAATAAAATATATTTCTCAAAAATATTTTTCATTCATAAATCAAACACTAAAAATCTTTTCCAGAAAATATTTTCTACTCACCAAACAAACATGAGAAAATAAGTCAAAAATCTACTTATTTTCCAGAAAAACATTTTCCTTCATTCCAAACACACCCCAAATGCTTGGTTATAAGAAAAAAAAAAATCCAATGCAGCCTGAGTATATACCCCTAGAACAATTTTCAAGATGATCAAGAAGTTCCATTGATCTCAACTTTGGTGCACCTGTCATTGACCCACCAGGGAATGCAGCTCTAACACAATCAATTGGTTCTTCAAAGCAGGGGCGGAGACACTCTTGGCCAAGGAGCAAGTGACACCCCGTCGTCGGAAAATTACATCGTATATATAGATTAAATTTTGATTTAACAAAATATATATACAAGTATTGATACCTCTTAACACAAGTTAATGGTTTAGTCTAGTGGTTAAGGGGTTGTGTAAATTCCTTGAAGGTGCATGTTCTAGCCCTACTAGTTTCATAATTATTTTTTGAGAAAAGTATTGAAAACACACTTAAACATGGCACGAATTATTCGTTTCGTATCCGAACTATTGATAGTCTTAAAAATACTCCTTTGACTAATGGAACTTAAATACACCCTGATTTTGCCACATGGGTGAATTACACACTAAATTTGATTTTCTTTGCTTTTTATTCAATTAGTTAAATAGAGAAGTGTTTCTAAACCTATCAATAGTTTGGAGACGAAACTAACAATTCACGCCAAGTTCAGAATGTTTTCAATACTTCTCACTTATTTTTTTCACTACAACCATTGACACTCCTTAATGAAAATCCTAGTTCCGCCACTGCTTCAAAGGGTTATATTCTTACTTGTTCATCATTGGTGTAATGAGCCAACCAGCCCTCTTATTTTATAAAAAAATAAAATAAAATCAACTCCTTAAAAATTATTTCATTCCCTCCATAGACCACAAGAACAAAAAAGTAGCTCATTCCACAATTCTTGGGTAAAGTAGAGGAGTACGTGCAACACAACTCCCTCAATCCTAAACTAATAACTAAAATAGTTGAAGTTAAGACATTAATAGTTTTAAGGATTCATCAAACCTGATTATGATAACGCTAAATCTCATCTCACCAAATTGATATCACATCTACGGGGTCAATACTTATCATTTTCCAATTTACAGGCATATATGACGAGCAGTCAAAAAGTAACAGAACGTGGAAAAGTTAGTCAAATAAAAAACTATTGTCAACGATTTCCTATTAAAAAATCAAACGTGGAATTATCAATTCAGTACTATTACAAGTTCACAAACATATCTGTAATTTTCTACAGGTCTTTCAGAATCCTCTATGTACAGTATTTTAGTCACTGCAGGTCAGTGCAGATCTGTATGCTATCATGGCTATATTTTCCAAACACCATGCTCAAAAGAATGAATAGATTGGGCTGACAGAACGAGGTCATGACAAATATTTGCATGACTTACATAGGCTACCTGCCTACTTTCATCCACTGTTTCCCCTCCCTTTTGATTATAACTACTAGAAGCTGCATCTCCCACAGTTTTCCAGAAACTAAGAGAGTTCAATACCACTATTTCTGCATTGGACATTTCAACTGGTCATGTCACTTCTGTGTATCTGATGAGAAGATGCTGCTCTGATGTTCAAGAACAGCCTTAATCGGTGCTCGACTTTTCAAAATCATTTCTTCATACTCATCATTGGGATCTGAAAGAGCTGTGATGGCTCCTCCTGCTCCTACTGAAGCTTCTCCCTCGTGTATGACAACAGTCCGTATCACAATATTGAGATCAAATGCTTGGTTATAAGAAAAAAATCCAATGCAGCCTGAGTATATCCCCCTAGAACAATTTTCAAGATGATCAAGAAGTTCCATTGATCTCAACTTTGGTGCACCTGTCATTGACCCACCAGGGAATGCAGCCCTAACACAATCAATTGCACTTGCATCTGATCGCTTTTTCCCCCGAATCGTACTGACCATGGTATGAACTGTTGCATAGGATTCAATTTCCATGAGATGTGGGACATGAACAGAGCCAGGCTCACATACACGCCCAAGGTCATTCCTCAACAAGTCAACAATCATCAAATTTTCCGCCTGATCCTTTTCACTGTCACAAATTATTAAGAGCTTGGTCAGGATTGTTTGAGCATGAGTCTGTTCCAAGACATACAACAACCATTTTATATAGCAAACAGATACTTAGATACAACAAGGTGAATATAGAAGTTAAATAAAAGGACCAACCTAAGCAACTTAGGCAGATAAATTAAAGGTGGCTGGTGGGTTGAGCCCGCCAGCACTTAAGAGGCCAAAAAGGGTGAATATAAGTGTCAGAGTTGGGAAATACGAACAAGAGCAGCATTAAAGACTCAAACTTCTGGGAGATATGAATTTTAGAGATGAAAGGTGAACATTCTATAAGACACAAGTAAGACAGTCGATAGTCAAAGCTTCCTGAGGATAATAAATGTCAGTTGATATTACGGTACTATGATACCATCAAAGCTTCCTGAGGATAATAAATGTCAGTTGATATTTCAGTATTATGATATCTCGATTTCTGTACCTGTAGGCTAATTGCAGTTTCAGAAATTCATCTTCCTTTGGGGTGGAACCACGAGCTATAGTCCCTTTTATGGGTTTTGCTTCCAGAATAGCATTCCTATCCAATCGCAGGAACCTTTCAGGTGATGAACAACATATGCTTAGGTTTTCCCTCGAAAAATTAAGCCAGGCAGCATATGGTGCAGGATTTCTTTCTCTGAGATTACGATAAAGTTCCAGAGAATCTATTTCCCCCAACTTCATTCTCATCTGAGTTGTAAGACACAACTCATAACTTTCTCCTTCTTTTATGAACTCTTGACAATTCTCAACGTCTTTGATATACTGCTCTCTTGATTTCTCAGCAGAAAACCCTGATTTTAGTTCAACTACAGACAATCCTCGAGATGCCTGCGATTGTAGCCTTCTGGACGTAAAAGCTCTCAAGTTGAGCAGCCTCTGCTCCAGATCTTCCAAGCGAGAAGTAGTACTTGTGCTTCCATCGTGTAGTGACAAAGTATATATGTCATCACACTGATGATCAATGACAATAATGTTATCTGTAAAGAATAAACAAGCATCTGGTGTTTTTGATCTATGACGATTAGATGCCACACTACATTCAGCTTTAAGATCATACCTGTATCAGGAATAGACACGTCAAACCACAAGAAGATCACAAGTCATGAGAAACAATTCTCCCTCCAACCAAACACACATAAAATGGAAGAAATTAACAACCCAACCTCCCATACATCAGCTATATCCAGAGTCTCATCCAGCATAGAACAACTACAGATGATATGAAGGTGAAGATGACTTCATATGCCATGAAACTTACCATGAAAAAAAAATGACACACAACCTTATATACACGAGCAAAGGACATCCCCCTACATGCAACAGCCAATGATTCAAGGAAAAGAAGGAAAAAAAACTTCTAAAACATACAATGCAAGTCCTTGAAACATGTAGAGATACTAAGATAATAGAGTAGGAGGAGGGTTCAGATCATTTGAAATGAAATCACTACGTACCCGATATAACCAATGTAACCACCATAAAAATCAAATGGTAATCCTTCATAATCCTTCTCATCGAAACAAAATGATAGGAGCTCCTGGTGCAGAGACAAAGGAGTTAATCAGTAAACTGTTAACATCAAATCCTTATAAGGAGGAGGGGGGGGGGGGGGGGCCTCACCTGAACGGAACAAAACGGAGGAGCTCAACACTATACTTACATAAAAATGAACGATGAAAAATTTGTCATTGCTTACAAAG
>JAJOOF010010954.1:0-38162 GCA_029582545.1 Solanum lignicaule
CCCCCCCTTTTGATTATGCTTATTGCTCATGGTCATTTAATTGCTTCCGCGACCAAGGATGTGTAATGATACGCTATGAGGCTTGTTTGGGGTTCCTTCGAGTTCCCCATTCGCCGGTCACGTCTAGGCCCTGGGCTTGGGTCGTGACACTTTAGGATTTAGGGTTAGGGTTTAGGGTTTAAGGTTAGGGTTTAGAGTTTAGGGTTTAGGGTTTAGTTTTTTGAGTTTAGGATATAAGGTTTAGGGTTTAGGGTTTTTTCTTTCTTTTTGTTTTTTTAAATGACCTTTGGAGGGGCAGGGGCTTAGCAACACCCCCAGGCCTTAACATAAATAAAGCAAAAGTACAAGGACGGGGACATAACCTAACCTCCGAACCTATGGTGGTTCAGTAGTCGACTTACCTAAGGTTAGTCAACTCATCACCTTACAAAAAGTATAAACCAAGAAACTAAGTACCTAAGAGAGGACTCCTCTCGATAGAAGGTATCTAGGAATCATAAATAACGGAGACTCTATCGCAAAATAAATGAAAAAACTAGACCTTTTCAAAAGAGCTATATTTTTAACCATAGCTAGGTTGAAAAGGTGGTATCCAAGATCAAGGGGGTTGTTTGATCCTTTTAGTTTTCCTTCTCCTGAAATTTGCCATTCCTAGCATGTCTAATTGGTAGTATGTTCTTGTTTCCTTTGGTAGCTGTTGAGTATTGCAATATATTTGAGGAGTTGTGATTTTGTGACTGTGTTTTGATAATGAACCTGCCAAAAAATTGGCTTCTCGGAGGATGTGTTTGCACTTGAAAATGCTTGTCAGTTTGATGAGCTCCTGAATTTGCTGTAGTTGTGTGTTAATACTACATGGGGGTTTAGCTCTAAGCATGATCCAGTCCATGAGGAGCTGCGGGTCCACCTCCAAAATGACATTCATGTAGCCGAGTTGAAGAAGCCAGGTCATGCCAAATATGGCTGCTCCTATTTCAGCTTGGTTGTTAGTGCCTTCTCCCAAATGGGTGGCAAAGGCTAGTAGCAATTCTCCATCCTGATCCCTTAGGATGCCCCCTGCCCCAATTCTACCTGGGTTACACAGTGCACTGCCATCCGTATTTATTTTGACCCATTGATTTGGAGGCTTTATCCATTTGACCATAGTAACTTTGGTGTCGTGAGTGCATCTTTCCCCTAGCTGGAGCGGCTCCCGCCAATTTGAAGGCCATTTGATTTAAGGGAATGTTGTGGTCATGAGCTTGTAGTTGTCCTTGTAGATGACATATTTAACTCTACTATTATTGGATTGCTTTCCTCCATATTTGCTAGCACATCTGTTCTTCCACATATTCCAACAAATGAATATTGGTGTGGCTTGTAATATCAGCCTATGTGCTGCATTGTTTTGTTTGGTCGACCACCATTGCATGATGAGCTGAGGTAAGGAGCTGTGATCTGTTATAATTCCAGCAGCTGCAGCAAAGCTTTTCCACACGTAAGTAGCAAAGGATCCATTGTTGAATGTATGTTCTATGGTGTCCAGACCAGACCTGTTACAATAACAAAAACAATTTGCCGGCTCATTGCCAAAGCTGATTAGTTTTTCATTAGTAGGAAGTTTACCACGTAATGTTCTACACAAAAGAAAAGAAGTTTTAAAAGGGATACTCTTGTGCCAAATGAATGTATTGAATATTGTCTTAGTCCTTTTCTCCCTGATTTCATTCCGTGCGGATGAACAAATAAAGTTTCCATCACTGTTAAGCTTCTAGATGGCCTGGTTAGGGATTTCCTGCTATACATAAAATTCTGTGGATAGTATGTTGGCGAGATAATCGTTAGGAGCTTGCTGAATAAGTTTGTTCACGTTCCATTGCCCCTCGACCCAAAACTTTGTTACTATTGTTGAGCCTGTTACTATCAGTGAAGAATCGTGCCAGAGGTCCAACACCCAGCCAATTATCCCACCAAAAGGAGCAATTGCCTGAGTTGAGTTTCCATTGAATGTGTTCCTCGACCCTATGTTTATTATGGATCAAATGTTTCCAAGTCAAGGACTCGCCTGTGTCCCATTTCTTACTAATACGATTGGATCTTTGACAATACTTAGCTTTCAAAAAAATTCCCGAAAGAGTTTGTTTGGATCTAAAGCACCACCACTGTTTGTATTGGAAAGCTATAAATACATCTTTAAGATTTCTCATACCTATACCTCCTTCCTCGTAAGGAACGCTTAAATTTTTCCACGAAGCCCAATGGTACTTTTTTTTCTCATTCCTCCATCCCTAGAAAAAGTCTGCCATAATGCCTTGGACCTGTTTTAGGACAGTAACAGGGGGAGTCACTCCTGATAAGAGGTGGATAGGCATGGATTGTAGCACATGCTTGACTAAAATTGCTCTACCACCATAGCTCAACAATTTTGTTTGCCAACCTGTAATTCTGCACAACACTTTGTTAATAAGATCAGAAAAATAGATGATTCTTGGTCTGCCAACAAATAAAGGGCAACCAAGGTAAGTTAGAGGGCCCTCCTTCTGTCTGAACCAAGTGGTTTTCTTGATTCTATCTCTAGTGGTATTGAAAGCACTGGTATGGACCATGAAATAGCTTTGGGTTTAGGGTTTATGGGCGAGAATTTAAGAATTATGGATTATGGTTTAGGTTTAGGTTTTAGGGTAATGGTTTAGGGTTTAGCATTCAGAGTTTTGGATTTAAGGTTTAAGGTTTAGAGTTAGATTTAGGGTTTAGGGTTATGTTTTAGGGTTTAAAGTTTAATGTTTAGAATTTAGGATGTAGGGTTTAGGGTTTTGGTTTAGGCTTTAGGATTTAGGGTTAAGGTTTAGGGTTTAAGGTTAGGGTTTAGAGTTTAGGGTTTAGGGTTTTTGTTTAGGGTTTAGGGTTAGGTTTTAGGGTTTAGGGTTTAGGGTTAAGTTTTAGGGTTTAGGGTTAGGTTTTAGGGTTCAGGGTTTAGTGTTTAGCATTTTAGTTTAGAGTCTAGGGTTTAGGGTTTAGGGTTTAGGGTTTAGGTTTTAGTGTTTAGGGTTGATGGTTTAGGGTTTAGGGTTTTGGGTTGGTGGTTTAGGATTTAGGGTTTAAGGTGTAGTGTTTAGGTTTAGAGTTTAGAGTTTATTATTAAGGGTTTAGGGTCTTAAATTTACGGTTTAAAGTTTAGATGTTATGATTTAGGGTTTAGATTTTAGGGTTTAGGGTTTTGGGTTTTGGGTTTTGGGTTTCAGGTTAAAGGTTTAGGGTTTGAAGTTGTAGGTTTAGGGTTTAGGGGTTAGGATTCAGGGTTTAGGATTTAGAGTGTAGTGTTTAGAATATAGGGTTTAGGTCTAGGGTGTATGATTTAGGGTTTAGGATTTAGGGTTGAGGGTTATGGTTTTTTTTTTTTTTAAAAGAACGACCCTTGAGGGGGTCAGGGGCTGAGCAACAACCCCAGGCCTTATCATATATAAAATTCAAAATATACAAGGAGGGGGACATAAACCTTACCTCCAATCCTAAGGTGGGTCAAGAGTCGACCTACCTACTAAGGTTAGTCGACTCAACCCTATAAAATGAGATGTAATATTAAACGAAGCAACTACATAGGACTCCTCTCTTAATACAAAGTTACTAATAATACATAAATAAATAAGGGAGACTCTCCGCTTACATGGAGAAAAATTAAAACTAGGCCTAATCAAGCAACTATACTTAACTATATAGCTTATTCGAAAAGACTGTATCAGAAGAATCCAAATGCAATAAGTTTAGTAATTATATGCTTTCTACTTCTGCAAATTGCACCTTGTTATAATTGATAACCACCATCTAGAACTCCATTAGCTGTAGAATTCCATGTTTTGAAACTTGATTTCGATTACCAAGTAGTAGATGGTTGAAAGTTATTTTAAACAAGATAGCATGCATGCTGTTATACTGTATGCCTCATTAGAACTTCCACCACCACCAGAATCTCTTGTTCCTAATCAAACAACCAAACTAAGTTAGTAATTAAGCTAAAGATAGAAACATAAAATGTAGGAAGTATTTTAAAATGATCAATTAAGGAGGAAATTTAATCCTTCGCAGTTTTTTCCTTCTGAAACTTCGAAGAGGGTTATGGTTTAGGGTTTAGGGTTTAAGATTTAGGGTTTTCGGTTTTGAGTTTAGGGTTTAGGATTTAGGATTTAGGATTTAGGATTTAGGGTTTAGGGTTCAGTATTTAGCGTTAAGGGTTTAGGGTTGGAGGTTTAGGGTTTAGGGATTAGTATTTAGAGTTTAGGGTTTTGGTTTTAAGGTTTAGAGTTTAGGATGTAGGGATTATGGCTTAGGTTTAGGGTTTAGGATTTAGGGTTAGGGTTTAGGGATTAGGGTTTAGGGTTTAGGATTTAGGGTTTGGGTTTAGGGATTAGGTTTTAGAGCTTAAGTTTTATGTTAGGGTTTATGGTTTAGTGTTTAGGGTTTAGGGTTTATGATTTAGGGTTGATGGTTTATGGTTGAAAGTTTAAGGTTAAGGGTTTAAGTTTTAGGGTTTAGAGTTTAGAGTTTTGGGTTTAGTGTTTATGGTTTTGGGTTGTAGGTTTGGGGTTTAGGGTTTAGGATTTTGAGTTGTAGGTTGAAGGTTTAGGGGTTAGTATTTAGGGTTTAGGGTTTAGATTTTTTTTTAAAAAATATGAACGACCCTTGAAGGGGTCAGGGGCTGAGCAACACCCTAGTCCTTATCATATATATAAAGTAAAATATACAAGGAGGGGGACATTTACCTTACGGGGGTAAGTCGACTGAACCCTATACAATATAATATATTATTTAAACTAAGCACCTAGAGAGGACTCCTCCCTTAATACAAAGTTACTTATATTACATAAATAAGGGAGACTCTCCCCTTACACGAAACATGAAACTAAGCCTAATCAAACTACTATACCTAAAAGACATAGTAAATTTGAGAATAATGTAGCTCATGAAACAAATAAGGCAAGAGTACAAATGTCTTTATGATGCCTATTTGGTCTACTGTTGTCGATCAACTTGACAGGAAGCTAATGTATATCATTTGTCTTTTAAGTACTGATTTCCCGTCTTGCTTGATAGATAGTCAAGGTTGTTGTTTGATCCTTGTCAACTTCTTCCGTTTGAAATTTTGTACCCCCATTTTCTCCAAAAGATAGCTTCCTTATATTGCATAGGGCAATTGATGATGAGTGTAGTAATGTTGCACTATATCTTGTTTGTGATTGTGTTTGGCCAAGAGGTCTGTTGTACCATTAGCTTCCCTGTACGTGTGAATACACTAAAAAAATACACACTGTTTAGCAAGAAGCTGTAAGTCATGTATGTACGCGTCAATCTTCCAAGGAGGCACAGAAACCTGCAAGAGCCATTTAGTTAGTAATTCATAGTCAACTTCTAATATTATATTAGTGTAACCGTGTTGTATATACCAGTTTAAACCATAACATGTTGCCTGCACCTCAACTTGATTATTTGTCCCTGCATCAAAAGGTATAGCAAAGGCATAAATTATGACCCCTTGGTCATCTCTTACAATGCCTCCCCCTCCAATTTTCCCCGGATTATGCAAAGCACTACCATCCGTGTTCAACTTATATCTACTAGGAGGTGGAATCTTCCACATAACTATTGTAACTCTTATCTCCTGATTACATCTTTCAATGCATTCCACCACTTCTGGCCAAATCACAAGCAACTGATAGTAAGGAAACCAGATTGAAGAAGTAAAAACATGTCTTTGAGAATCAAATATTTAACTTTGAAAATATTGGATGTTTTCCTTCCATACTTAGCTGAACATCTATTTTTCCATAGATTCCAACATATGACTATAGGGAGAGTTTTTATAATTGTCGCGTGTGCTGCATTCTTCCCTGTAATACCATTCCAACACATTAGCTGGTTGAGCAGTGAAGTTTTCTGAAAATGGAACCCCATGCTACCTGCAAAAAACATCCAGATATGACCTGCAAAATGTCCTTGAATGAAGATATGGTCCACTTCATCCCATCCCTGCTGAATACAATATAAACATTTCATAGGTTCCACTCCAAAGGTTGCTAATATTTCATTGGTTGGAAATTTATATCATAATGTTCTCCATAGAAGAAAAGACATTTTGAAAGGTATATGTTTATGCTAAATTTGAGAATAATTGACTGCATTGGCCTTCTTATTTATGCAAATTTCCCAAACTGATGTACAAGTGAAAGTTCCGGCTTCAGTTTGCTTCCAAACTGCACTGTCTTTAACCCCCCGCACAAACTGAAATTTAGTGTTTAAAATAGAGGGAATAAGGAGAGGTGGAACCTGTTGCCTCAGTTTCCTTTCATTCCATTTTCCATCTACTAGAAAGTGTGCAATAGTAGCATTATTGAGACTTGATACAGAAGTAGTATAATTAGCTAGTGCACCCCCTCCTAGCCAATCATCCCACCAAAAAGAGCAGCTTGCGGAGTTGATAACCAATATACTCTTCTACTTTAATCTTGTTCTTCATCATGTATTTCCACATCAAAGATTGTCCAGTATCCACCTTTTATGGAACTGGATGAGCTCTTTGACAATATTTGGATTTAAGAAATTGACTCCATAAAGATACTTTAGATCTGAAACTCCACCATTGTTTGTACTGTAAAGAGGTGCATATATCTGGTAATCTTTTGATTGCTAACCCTCCTTCAGTACATGGTAAACACATGGTACCTAGAGAAGCCCAATGATATTTCCTTTTATCCAAATCCTTTCCCCAGAAAAAATCTGCAATAATGGACTCAATGTATTTAATAGTAGTGCTGGGGGGAAAAATTGCAGCCATAGTATGTATAGGTATAGATTCCAAAGCATGTTTGATCAATGTAATTCTGCCCCAAAACTAAGTACCCTTTCCTGCCAACCACAAACCTTTTTGGAGATCTTCTCAACTAGATAAGAGTAATAAATGATCCTTTGTCTACCAATATAAAGAGGACATCCTAGATAAGTAATATGACTACTTTTCCGGGAAAAGCTAATTACTTCTTGAATGGTATTGATAGTGTCCTGCGAGGTATTGTCTGGGATCATAAAATGGATTTTTTCTTTGTTAATAAGCTGGCGAGAACTATGTTCATACTCCCCTAACATGCCCATGATGAGCTTCTAAGAGTGTCTTTCAGTAGAAGCAAAAACAATAACATCATCTGCAAAACTTAAGTGATTGATCTGAGGTCCTTTAGGTTCCATAAAGAAGCCTTTATAACTTGGAATCTGATGTAGAGAATTAAGCAATCTCGACAGTACCTCTGCTCCTAAAATAAATAGGGCAGGGGATATAGGGTCACCTTACTTAAGTCCTCTAGTGGAGTGAAAGAAACCATGTCTGTGCCCATTAATGATATTAGAATACCAATTGTTACTCATTATCCTCCAAAATAAGTCAATAAATACTTCCCCAAAACCAAATCTCCTTAGTACCAAACATGTACATAACCAACACACTCTATCATATGCCTTGGTCATATCAATTTTGATAACAACATTATTTCCTATATGTGGTTTTATAATTTCATGAGTAATCTCCTGTGCAAGCATGTAACTTTCTGTAATGCTACTACCTCGAACAAAACCTGAATGATTATCTGATAATAATAAGGGCAAAACAATAGCCAATATCATGCTCAATAACTTGGAAATTATCCTATTAGTAAAATTACTAAGGCTGATAGGTCGAAGATCTCTGAATCTGATAGGCTGCTTAGTTTTGGGAAGCAAAACCAAGCATGAATGAGTCATGAACTTAGGCATAATGTTACCACAAAAGAAAGATTGTACAGCTGCCACTAAATCTTCTTTAGTGATACTCCAACAAGCTTGATAAAATTTACCCCCTATACCATCAGGACCTGCTGCTGAGTTTGGATTCATAGAAAACACAACATGTATGAGTTCCTCTATAGTAGGCATTGCTTGCATCATCTAATTATATGCAGGAGTGACTAATGTAGGAATATGCTAAAGTATTCTGTCATCTATTCTATCATTCTGACCAGTGAATATTTGTTGATAATAATCACAAGCTGCCTGAGCTATTTGCTCCTCACCTTGTACCCACACTTCATTTTCAGTACAAATCTTATGTAGAAATAACCTCCTTTTTCTACCTCTCATCAAAGCATGGAAGTATTTAGTATTGGCATCACCATCCTTAAACCATTATAGTTGTGTCTTTTGTTTAAGGTTAGATTCCTCCATTTTCAAATACTTAATGTAGGTTGCATTCATCTAATGTAGTGTCTGTCTAATAGCTTCAGTTTTGTTAGTAATAAGTTCCACCTCAGATTTCCTGATATTTTCCTCAAACTCCCTTACCTTAGTAAAGATATCTCCATACTCTTGTTTAGACCAATTGCTAAGTGTGGCTGATACTCTTTTCATTTTCTGATGTAATCTCCAAATTGGATTGCCAGTAACTCTCTCTTCCCAACACTGTTGTACTATTTTCATAAAGGTGACATTTTCAACCCAAAAATGTAAGAACTTGAAATATTTAGTATGACTCTCATTAGCCCTAATCCTTTCCATCAACATGGGACTATGATCGGAACAAACAGAGGAAAAATTTTCAATAGTAGTTTGAGGCATAATCTCTAACCATTTATCATTAACCATGGACCTGTCTAATCTCTTCCAAACTCTAGCTTCTGCATCCCTTTGATTACACCATATGAATGGAAGCCCTGTGTATCCAAGATCAGTCAATCCACATGCCTCTATCACTCCCATAAATTCAAAACTTTTATTTCTATTGTAAGGTATTCCCCCAAACGTCTCCTCTATAGATGTGATAACATTGAAATCACCAATAGTACACCATGGTATTTCCATAGTAGCATAAATCACTAACCTAACCCACATAGGTCTCCTCATATAGTCCTTACATTTAGCATAAATAAAGGACATCATGAAGTTATCCGAGATATCTGTATACTTAAAAGCTACTGTGATGTGCTGATCATGTTTTTCAAGAATATGACCAGTGATTTCATTAGACCAAAACAACCAAATTTTCCCATTAGGATTACTGACTGCATGATCCATTTGGAGTTGAAATCTCACCATATCAATATGAGAATTATCTGCAAATGGTTCCAGGATAGCAATAATAGATAAATGATGAAGTTTCTTAAGTGTTTGTAACCTTTCCAAGGATCCTTTGGTGTTGATACTGCTAGCATTCCAACAAATGGCCTTAATCATTAGTGACCTTTTGATTTAGACCTAGTCATGGGCTAGCTTGATGTGTCAGACAAGTTGGTGATAGGTTGATCAGGATTGTGCCTAGTCTGTTTCCTTCCCCTTGGGGATAAACCCTGTTGTTCTGTCATTCTTTGAACATCTGAGCCTTTATCCTGAAAGGTGAAACCAAAAAATTGACTTGTATGCTGCATGGTTTCCTCTGCATCCTCATCAAAATCATCCATAGATTGATTATCAGGATCCATCTCATCCTCAGAGTTAATTGCCCCATAATCATCAGGAGTCAACTTACCCTTTTTGGTATTTTTGGCAACCTATTCATCAGCATGTGTCTCAGGTTGTTTACCTGCAGTTGTACTATCTGGATCCTGACCAGTACTCTATTTCAATCTCTTTTTTATAGCCTCTCTTTTCTTTTTACTCAACATGTCCCCAGACTTGTTATTGAATCTGCCCTGTTGTTGCCCTGTATCAGTAACTTGTTGATTCCCAGTTTTCTGTTGATTTGTGATAGGGGTAGCAGGGGCTCTAGAGTCTCCACTATGGTCAAATTCCACTTTCTCATGTATAACTTGAGTTAGTTCCCCCTCCCCCCTTTGGACACCCGTTCCTGCAGGTTAGTATGTGTCTCCTATCCCCTCCAATCCAAACCTCCAACAGCTTCCTCAACAATAGTATTAACAACATTATCAATGGGTTTAGGGGATGGGAGCACTGAGTCAATAGATGTACCAGCTTGCACTGGAAGAACTTCCTCTCTTTTATTGTTACCTGTTGTAATTGTAGGGACTATATCCAACTATAGGTTCTTGTTAGTGTTATCCTTTGCTGTAGTTGTTGTTGTATTTCTGATTTGATCTCCTTGGTCCTGCTGCTTGTTTATTTATGTATGATATATGCTATCACCTCTATTGCCTTTGTGTTTGTACAATGCCTCTAAACTAGGTGATGACTCATGCACATCAAGATTAATATAGGTGTTTTGCGTAGGTATAGTAGTTATACCTACCTGTTTGGTGGACTATTCTTCTTGTCTAGTATTGCCTCTAGGTGCCTGTATTTGATTTATGTTCCTCATTCTTTGTGTTTTCCATTGTTCCTCTTGATGATACTGCATTTGTTCCTGATCTCTTCGCTGGTTATACTGCTGATTGGTACCCTCATTCTGATCACCTTCTTTTTGACCTTTTGGTTGTTGTGAATTTTTGTCCATCTCTTTATTATTCTTGTTTCTCACATTCTCCATCTCCTTTTTCTTTTTATCCTCATCCCTTTAACTTATGGTACAATCACTTTCCAAATATCCTTGATGCTTAGAGTAGAAACAATAATCAGGAATATTGTCATATTCTATTTTCTGCCATCACCCAACAGTGATATCCTCGCCTATATGACCCATCCAAATATAAGGAGGTCTCTTTTGTGTAAGATCAAATTGTACCTTAACCCTAGCTTGACTACCCCTAGTCTTTTTAATAGAGGCAGAATCTAAGTATAAAACCTTACCAATAGGTGAAAGTAGGCCAGAAACAAACTCATTATTATAACAACGCCAAGTAGTTCAGGCAGAGAGATCCAGATAGGGACTATAGAAGTTTCTTCAATAGTTTAAAATTAGGAGTCCACACTTGAATTCGCATAACCTGTCCAGCAATACTCATTCTTTGCTTAGTCCAAACCATATTATAATCAAGCTCATTATCAAGATCAATGTACACATGTTTAGAATTAAAAATATGCAATTTTAACTCCACCCGATAATTGTGTTCACAATATGAAATTATTCCTAATAAGCTCCACTTTAGGCATGGTGGAACTAAATTTCCCAATGAGAGTATATTTGCAAGCTGCTGCTAAATCTCTCATCGCCTCTTCTTTCACATACAAAACAGCAGGAAGGCCTTGTTTAGTGGGCCTTCTCCTGTTCTTTAGCAACCAAAATTTTCATGCGATCATTCTCTTTTCTAAGATTCTCATTACTAGAATTCAGATGGGCTTGAGTTGTAGGAATCACAGTTGAACAAGATTTATCAATATGAATTATACCTGTGTCCTTGCCCTGTTTCTTGATGAATTGCTCATCCATATGAGAAGTGCAAGATTGTCCCAATTCTTGAACATGCTGTTTTCCTTCCCTATGTTGAATTTGTGTTTGTGATAACACACACATCTCCTCTTCATATTGAAATTTTTTGAGATTCTTCGACGGAATTCCGGCAGAGTCGCCTGAACTGGCAATTCCACCATGGAATGTACTTGAAGCTTCAATGTTATGACCACCACGACCAGTATTACAACCCCCAATAGTAGATTCATCGCGAATTACCTCAGCAGTGCTTCAATATTTGTGGCGCTTTTGGGGCGATTCACCGGAACTCCTAGTCGCCATCGCTTGTGGATTTCTCTCAAATGGGACGGTAAAATCGTGGCATTTTTTACTATTATGTATATCTTGAGATTGGAATTCTTTTTCGCCAGTCCCTTTTCCTCGAATTTGACTCGAATCTTCCATGGGTATATTAGTACGAGTTCTATCCAATTCCTTTTCCGCCATTATAGTGTGGATTGCCTCTTCTCTCACCTGCCAGGAGCTGTAGGTTGATTCTGAAGACAATTCTTGAAGCGGGGAAGATATATTTGGCTAGTACATTACTGTAGATGGATTTGGTGGCCTAAATCGATCAGCTGGCAGCGCTCCTTCCATTCTATAGATGCTAAAACATTGTGAAATTAGCCGAGTTAGCTAATTTCTTGAGAGAATCTAGAGAGAGAAACAATTCATGAAATGATGAGGCGATAGGGTTTAGAGTTTATGATTTAGGGTTTAGGGTTTTGGCTTAGCATTGAGGATTTAGGGTTTTTTTTTTTATTATTTGAACGACCCTTGTGGGGGTCAGGGGCTAAGCAACACCCCCAGGCCTTATCATATATGAAAAAAAAATTATACAAGGAGGGGGACATATACCTTACCTCCAACCTAAGGTGGGACAAGAGTCAACCTACCTACTAAGGTTAGTCAATTCCACCCGATACAATAAGATGTAATATTAAAACTAAGCACCTAGAGAGGATTCTCTCTTATTACAAAGCTACTAATAAAACATAAATAAGGGAGACTCTCCCTTTACAAGAATTAATGAAAATAAGACTAAACAAACTACTATACCTAAAGGACATAGTAAGTCGAATAATTTATAACATGTCAAAATGTAATGTTGTTAGCCTTGAGAACCTTCGCTGTAAAGATTTTGAATTATGTTCAAGGTGGTTGTTTAATTTTTTTAAGCTTCTTACGTATGAAGTTTTGTACTCCCAATTTCTCTAATAGATAGCTTCCTTTAACTGGTAGATGTAATTGATGTTGAGTGTAATAATGTTGTACAATGTCTTGTTGATGACTATATTTGGCCAGTAGATCAGCGGCACCATTCGTCTCCTTGTAAGTATGCACACACTGCAAAAGACACATTGGTTAGCAAGAATCTGTAATTCCTGTATATATATGTGTATCTTCTATGGGGGAATAGCAACCAGCAATAACCACTTTGTTAATAATTCAAAATCAACCTCAAATATAATATTAGTGTAACCATGTTGGATACACCAATTTAAAGCAAAACAGGCAGCCTGAAACTCTGCTTGGTTGTTAGTTCCTTCACCAAAGGGTACAACAAAAGCATATACTATACTCCCTTGATCATCTCGTAAGATGCCTCCCCCTCCTATTTTTACGGAATTATGTAAAGCACTACCATCCGTATTTAACGTGTATCTAGTACAAGGAGGAGTTTTCCACATAACTAAGGTGACTCGTATCTCCTGTTTACATTTTTCAATGTATGCCACCAGTTCTGTCCACCTTATAGGCAAATGAAGATATGGGAAAACAGAATTAAGCATTAAAAACTTGTCTTTAATAATCAAGTATTTAACTTTGTGGATACTGGATGTTTTTCCTCCATACTTAGCTGAACATCTGTTCTTCCAGAGATTCAAGTATATGACTATAGGGAGTGTTTGAATGATCATCATGTGTGTTGTGTTCTTTCCTGCAATACCCCTCCAACACAGTAGCTGATTAATTAATGAATTTTGTTGCAGCTGGAGTCCCATGCTTCCTTCAAAGGATTTCCATATATGGCCTGCAACATGTCCTTGAAGGAAGATGTGTTCAACATCATCCCATATTTCAGGACCTCTTCTTTCACATAATACACTGCAGGCAGACCCTGCTTAGTGGTAATTTCAGGTGCTGTCAATGTAATGGAAACATCACATTTGGCCTGATTATACCTAAGTCTATCAGCATAAGTTTGTACAACATTATAAGGGGCAGGAGATGCTAATGGATCAGTTTTGGGAAGATTAGGAATGTTACCAGGAGGACGATCATTTCTAACATTATTTGCATTAACTTTCTGAACTGATTTATCAAAATTACTAGAAATTCTAGGAAAATTCTCTTGATAAACCTGTTGTTGATCAGTTCTAATGCTAGCCTTAACCGTGTTACTTTTCCTTTGTTCTTTAGCAACCCAAATTTGCTCATTCTCCTTTCTACGCTGTTCATTACCATAATTTACAGCAACTTGACCCACAGGAATCACAGGAATATGAGATTTATCAGTATGATGTATACCTGTGTTCTTGCTTTGATTCTTGATAAGTTGTTCATCCATATGAGAAGTGCTCAATTGGCCCAAATCTTGAACATGTTGCTTTCCTTCTCTATGCTGAATTTCTATTTCCTCTTTGTATTGTATATTTTCCAAATTCATCGCCAGAATCTTTGCAGAAGCGCCAGCGCCGACAACTCCACCTTGAGATGAGCTTGAAGCTTCAAATTTATGACCTCCACGACTAGTATGACAATCCCTAATATGAGAATCATCGCGAAACACCTATATATTGCTTCAATTTTTGTGGCGCCTTTGCGACGAGTCGCGCGTCTCCTTCGCTTGAGTATTGCGCTCAACTGGGACTGTGAAATCTTGTGGGTTTTGACTATTATATTGATCTTGGAACTAGGAATCTTTTTTGCATGCCCCTTTTCCTTGAATTTGACACGAATCCACCATGGATATATGAGTTTGAGTGCCATCCAACTCCCTTTCCATAGCAGTATGAATCGCCTCTTCTCTCACCTGCGAGGAATTGTAGGATGAAGCTGAAGACGATTCTGGTAACAGAGGATGTATATTTGACGTGGGCATCACTGTAGAAGGATCTGGTGGCCTGAAATGATCATCTGGCAGCGTTTTTTCCTTTCTATTGATGCTGAAACTTTATGAATTTAGCCGAAATAGCTAATTTCTTGAAGAATTCTAGAGAAAAAAATTTCAGAGAGAGAAAAAATTCATGAAATGATGAGGCTCAGTTAGTTCTGCCTTTAGTTTTAGGATTTAGGGTTTAGGGTTTAGTATTTAGGGTTTAGGATTTTGGGGTTAGGGTTTGGATTTAGGGTTTAGGGTTTAGGTTTAAGGTTATGGTTTAGGGTTTAGGGTTTAGGTTTAAGGTTTAAGGTTTAGGGTTTAGGGTTAGCACTCATGATTAGGGTTTAGCTTTTAGGGTTTAGGGTTTAGGTTTAAGTTTAGGATTTAGGGTTTAGGGTTCAGGGTTTAGTGTTTAGGGTTTAGGGTTTAGAGTTTAGGGTTTATGGTTAAAGGTATAGGGTTTTAAATTAAGGGTTTAGGTTTCAGGGTGTAGGGTTTATGGTTTATGGTTTAGGGTGTAGGGTTTAGCATTTTAGGGTTTACGGTTTAGTGTTCAGGGTTTAGGGTTCAGGGTTTAGAGTTTTTTTTTTTTTATCTGAACGACCCTTGAGGGGGTCAGGGGCTAAGCAACACCCCCAAGACTTATCATATATGTAAAAAAATTATACAAGGAGGGGGACATATACCTTACGTCCAACCTAAGGTGGGACAAGAGTCAACCTACCTACTAAGGTTAGTCAAATCCGCCCGATACAATAAGATGTAATATTAAAACTAAGCACCTAGAGAGGATTCTCTCTTATTACAAAGTTACTAATAAAACATAAATAAGGGAAACTCTCCCTTTACAAGAATTAATGAAAATAAGACTAAACAAACTACTATACCTAAAGGACATAGTAAGTCGAATAGTTTATAACATGTCAAAATGTAATGCTGTTATCCATGAGAGCCTTCGCTGTAAGGATTTTGAATTGTGTTCAAGGTGGTTGTTTAATTCTTTTAAGATTCTTGTGTCTAAAGTTTTGTACTCTCAATTTCTCTAATAGATAGGTTCCTTTAACTGGTAGAGATAATTGATGTTGAGTGTAATAATGTTGTACAATGTCTTATTGATGACTATATTTGGCCAGTAGATCAGCAGTACCATTCGCCTCCCTGTAAGTATGCACACACTGAAAAAAAGACACATTGGTTAGCAAGAATCTGTAATTACTGTATATACATGGGTATCTTCCAAGGGGGAATAGCAACCTGCAATAACCACTTCGCTAATAATTCGGAATCAACCTCTAATATAATATTAGTGTAACCATGTTGGATACACCAATTTAAACCAAAAAAGGCAGCTTGAACCTCTGCTTGGTTGTTAGTTCCTTCACTAAAGGGTACATCAAAAGCATATACTATACTCCCTTGATCATCTCGTAATATGCCTCCCCCTCCTATTTTTCTGGAATTGTGTAAAGCACTACCATCCGTATTTAACTTGTATCTAGTACAAGGAGGATTTTTCCACATAACTAAGGTGACTCTTATCTCCTGTTTACATTTTTCGATGTATGCCACCAGTTCTGTCCACCTTATAGGCAAATGAAGATACGGGAAAACAGAATTAAGCATTAAAAGCATGTCTTTAATAATCAATTATTTAACTTTGTGGATACTGAAAGTTTTTCCTCCATACTTAGTTGAACATCTATTCTTCCAGAGATTCAAGCATATGACTATAGGGAGTGTTTGAATGATCATCGTGTGTGTTGTGTTCTTTCCTGCAATACCTCTCCAACACAATAGCTGATTAATTAATGAATTATTTTGCAGCTAGAGTCCCTTGCTGCCTGCAAAGGATTTCCATATATGGCTTGCAACATGTCCTTGAAGGAAGATGTGTTCAACATCATCCCATCCCTACTGAAAACAACAAGAGCACTTCACAGGTTCCACTCCAAAATTTGCTAAGGATTCATTTGTTGGTAATTTATTACGTATTGCTCTCCATAGAAGAAAGGACATTTTATAAGGTATATGTCTATGCCAAATTTGTGACTTAAGGACTGTAGTAGCCTTCTTCTTCCTGCACATTTCCCAGGCTGATTTACAATTGAACTCTCCATCTTCAGTGAGTTTCCAAATTGCAATATCTTTAACTCCCTGCACAACCTAAAATTTAGTAGTTAGAATAGATGGAATAAGAAGAGGAAGTACCTGTTGTCTCAGTTTCCTTTCATTCCATTGTCCATTTACTAAAAAATGTGCAATGGTATCATTGTTCAGGCTTGATATAGAGGTATTATAAGTAGCTAGAGCACCCATTTCTAGCCAGTCATCCCACCAAAAAGAACAACTTCCAAAATTGATTTCCAGCCTATATTCTCCTCGACTTGAAGCTTGTGTTTCATCATGTATCTCCACATCAATGACTCTCCTGTAGCAACCTTTTTTGCAACTGGATGAGCTCTTTGGCAGTATTTGGCTTTAAGAAATTGACTCCATAAAGATACTCTAGACCTGAAATTCCACCATTGTTTGTATTGTAAAGAAGTGCAAATGTCTGAAAGTCTTCTGATCCCTACCCCACCTTCTGTGTATGGGAAGCTCATTGTGTCTAGAGATGCCCAGTGATATTTCCTTCTATCTTGAGCCCTTCCCCAGTAAAAATCAGCAATGATAGTCTCAATGTATTTAATAGTTGTACGGGGGGGGGGGGGAGATAGGGAAGCCATAGTATGAATAGATATTGCAAGGCATGTTTGATCAATGTAATTCTTCCCCCAAAACTAAGTACTCTTGCCTGCCACCCACACACTTTTTTGGAAACCTTCTCCACTAAATAAGAATAGTAAATAATCCTTTGTCTACCAATATAAAGAGGACATCCTAAATACGTAATAGGGCTGTTTTTCTATGAAAAAGTAGTCACTTCTTTAATGGTTTATATGATGTCTTGTGTTGTATTATCAGGAACCATAAAATGACTCTTTGCTTTGTTAATAAGCTGGCCAGAGGTACTTTCATATTCCCCTAACATGTCCATAATAAGCTTCAGGGAATGTCTATCAGTAGATGCAAAAATAATAACATCATCAGCAAAACTTAAGTGATTAATCTGGGGTCCTCTAGGTTCCATAAAGAAACCTCTGTAATTAATATTCTGATGTAGGGAATTAAGCATCCTAGTCAATACTTCTGCTCCTAAAATAAATAGGGCAAGGGATAAAGGGTCTCCTTTGTTAAGTCCTCTAGTGGAATGAAAGAAACCATGTCGATGCCCATTAATGATTATAGAATACCAATTGTTACTCATTATTCTCCACACTAAATCAATGAATAACTCACCAAAACCAATTCTCCTAAGTGTCAAACATGTAAATGACCAAGACACTCTATGATATGCTTTGGTCATGTCAAGTTTGATTACAACATTACTTTCTGTATATGGTTTTTAATACCATGAGTAATCTCTTGAGCAAGCATTATACTTTCAGTAATACTTCTACCTCTTACAAACCCGGACTGATTGTCTGATAATAATAGAGGCAGAATAGTAGCCAATCTCATGCTCAAAATCTTAGAAATTATCTTGTTAGAGAAATTACTAAGGCTGATCAGTGAAATTTGTAGGTTGTTCTATTTTTGGCAGTAAAACCAAACATGCATGAGACATGAACTTAGGCATGATGTTACCACAAAAGAAAGATTGTAGAGCTGCTAGTAAATCTTCTTTAATGATACTCCAACAAACTTGATAAAATTTACCTCCAATACCATCAGCCCTGCAACTGAGTTTGGGTTCATTGCAAACACAACTTGTCTGAGTTCCTCCATATTAGGAATTGCTTGCAACATCTCATTCTGTTCAGGGTGACTACTGTAGGAATATTCTGGAGAATTCTGTCATCTATACTCTCATTCTGGCCTTTAAAAATGTTCTGATAATAATCACATGCTTCCTGTGCTATTTGCTCCTCAACTTGTATCCACTCTTCATTACCATTATAAATCTTATGCAAAAATAACTTCCTTCTTCTACCTCTCATCAAAGCATGAAAATATTTGGTATTGGCATTACCATCCTTAAACCATTGTAATTGAGACTTTTGTTTAAGGATAGATTCTTCCATTTTCAATACCTAATATAATTTGCATTCATTTGATGAAGTTTCTGTCTACTATCTTCATTGTTGTTTGTCATAAGTTCCTCCTCTGAATACCTGATATTTTCCTCAAATTTCTTAACCTTATTAAAGATATCACCATACTCTTTCTTAGACCATTTGCTAAGATTACCTATTATTCTCTTCATTTTCTGATGCAGTCTCCACATTGGATTACCATTGACACCCTTTTCCTAGCACTGTTGTACTGTTTTTAAAAAGGTGCCATTGTCAACCCAAAAATGTAAAAACTTGAAATATTTGATGTGACTCTGAATAACCTTAGTCATTTCCATCAACAGGGGACTATGATCAGAACCAACAGAAGATAAATTCTCAGTAGTAGTTTGAGGCATAACCTATAACCATTTATCATTAACCATAGACCTATCTAGCCTCTTCATAACTCTAGCTTATGCATCCCTTTGATTACACCAATTGAAAGAAAGTCATGTGTAACCTAAATCAGTTAATCCACAAGCCTCTATCACTCCAATATATTCAAAACTCTTATTCATATTGTAAGGTATTCCCCCAAGCTTCTCCTCTATAGATGTGATGACATTGAAATCACCAATTGTACACCAAGGGACTTCCATATTAGCATAAAAGAAGGGCCTGTCCCATAAAGATCTCCTCAGGTATTCTTTACATTTAGCATATATAAAAGACAGCATGAAATTTCCAGACAAATCTGTGTGATGAAATGTTATAGTAATATGTTGATCATGTGTTTCCATAATACGACCAGTGACCTCATTAGACCAAAATATCCAGATTTTCCCATTATCATTATTAACTGCATAATACATCTGTAATTGACTTCTCACTATATCTATATGAGATTATTAGCAAATGGTTCCAGAATAGCAATAATAGATAAATGATGAAGTTTTTTTGAGAGTTTGAAGCCTTTCCAGGGATCCTTTGGTATTGATACTCCTAGCATTCCAACGAATAGCCTTAATCATTAAAAGCCTGTTGAATTGGACCTAGTCATGGGCCCGCTAGAGTTGTCATACATGCTGGTAATAGGCTGATGAGGGTGGTGTCTAGTTTGCTTACTTCCTCTCGGGGATAAACACTGTTGTTCAGTCATTCTTTAAACATCAGAATAATTATCTAGGAAAGTAGAACCAACAACCTGATCAGTATGTTTCATGGTGTCTTCTCCATCCTCATCAGAACCATCCATAGATTGGTTATCAGGATCAAGGTCATCCTCAGAATTAAGAACCCCATAATCATTAGGAATCACCTTAGCCTTATTACCTTTATTGGCAACATGTTCAGCTATAGTTGTCATATTCTGATCTTGATGAGAGAATGGTTCTTCATTCTGTTTGTCTGCAACTATAACATTTGATTCTTTACCCATATTCTGCTGCAGTCTCTTTTTGATAGCCTCTCTTTTCTTTTTAATCAATCTGTTACCAGATTTATTATTAAATCTGCCCTGTTTTTGCCCTTTATCTGTAACCTATTGAGTGCCCGTTTGATGTTGATTAGTGATAGGGGTAGCAGGGGCTCTATAGTCTCCACTAGGGTCACTATCCACTTCCTCATGTCGAGCATGAGTCAAGTCCCCCCTCCCTTTGGAGACCCCTTCCTGCAACTTAGTAGGTGCCTCCTAACCCTTCCCATCCACACCTCCAACAGCTACCTCAGCAATAATATTGTCAACATTAGTAATAGGGTTAGGGGATGGGAGCATTAAGGCAATACCTGTAACAGCTTGTCCTGTAGATACTTCCTGTCTTATATTAATTTGAGTTACCTGTGCAGAACTTTTATCCTCCTGTACTGGTCTGTTAATGTTGTCCTGTCCAATGTTTGCTGATTTTCTATTATACTCATCCTGGACTTGCTTTTGAGCTGCTGCTGTCTGAGGTCTGCTATCACTTTTATTGCCTTTGTATTTGTCCAGAACCTCTAAGCTAGGTGATGAATCCTGCATATCAAGATTAATATATGTATTTTGTGTAGGAATAGTAGTTATACCTGCCTGTTTGATGGACTAGTCTGCTTGTGGTTGATTATTGTTCCTTCTCCTTTGTGTTTGCACTGATCATCACGTTGATACTGCATGTGCTCCTGATCTCTTTGCTACTTATAATGCTGATTATTATCCTCCTGCTGCTCACTTTATTTGTGACCCTTAGATTGTTGTGGAATATTATCCTTATCTTTATTATGTTTGTTCCTCACATTCTCCAACTCCTTTTTCTTTTTGTCCTCATCTCTTTGCCTTATGGTACAATCACTCTCCAAGTATCCTTGATGCTTACAGTAAAAACAATAATCCGGAATGTTATCATACTCTATTTTCTGCCATCTCCCATCAGTGATATCCTCCCCTACACAACCCATCCAAATGTAAAGTGGTCTCTTTTCAGTAAGATCAACTTGGACCTTCACCCTTGCTTGACTACTCATAGTCTTTTTAATAGATGCAGAATCCAAGTATAAAACCTTACAAATAGGTGAAAGCAATCCAGAAACAAAGTCCTTATTATAATAGTGCCAAGGTAGTTTAGGTAATGAAATCCAAATAGGGACTATAGGAGTTTCTTCAGCCGGTTTAAAATTAGGAGTCCAAACTTGAATTCTCATTACCTCCCCTGCTATGCTCATCCTTTGCTTAGTCCAAACCATATTATAATCCAGCTCATTATCAAGATCAATGTATACATGTCTAGAATTAAAATGGGAAATTTTAACTCCCCCAGATAGTTGAGTTTGTAGAATGAAATTATTCCTAATTAGCTCCACTTTATGCATGGTGTTACTAAATTTCCCAATGAGGGTATATTTGCAAGTGGCTGCTAAATCTTTCATGACCTCTTCTTTCACACACAACACTGCAGGCAGACCCTGCTTAGTGGTAATTTTAGGTGCTGTCAATGTAATGGAAACATCACATTTGGCCTGATTATACCTAAGTTTATCAGCATAAGTTTGTACAACAGTATAAGGGGCAGGAGCAGCTAATGGATCAGTTTTGGGAAGATTAAGAATGTTACCAGGAGCACGATCATTTCTACCATTATTTGCATTAACTTTCTGAACTGATTTATCAAAATTACTAGAAATTCTAGGAAAATTATCTTGATAAACCTGTTGTTGATCAGTTCTAATGCTAGCCTTAACCGTGTTACTTTTCCTTTGTTCTTTAGCAACCCAAATTTGCTCATTCTCCTTTCTATGTTGTTCATTACTAGAATTTACAGGAACTTGACTCTTAGGAATCACAGGAATATGAGATTTATCAGAATGATGTATACCTGTGTTCTTGCTTTGATTCTTGATAAGTTGTTCATCCATATGAAAAGTGCTCAGTTGGCCCAAATCTTGAACATGTTGCTTTCCTTTTCTATGCTTAATTTCTATTTCCTCTTCGTATTGTATATTTAAGGGTTTAGGGTTTAAATTTTAGGGTTTAGGGTTTTTTGTTTAAACTTTAGGGTTTTGGGTTTCGAGTTATAGGCTTAGGGTTTATATTTTAGGGTTTAAGGCTTATGATTTTGGGGTTAGGGTTTATCAGGTTGTTCATTTAGGTTTTAAGGTTTAGTGTTTATGGTTTAGGTTTTAGGGTTTAGGGGTTCAAGTTTTGGGTTTAGGGTTTACAGGTTAGGATTTAAGGATTAGGGTTTAGGGTTTAGAGTTTAGCGTTAAGGGTAAAGGGTTTAGGGGTCAAATTTTAGGGTTTAGGGTTTTGGGTTTAGGGTTTAAGGTTTAAATTTTAGGGTTAGGGTTTAGTGCTTTGTGTTAAAGGTTTAGGGTTTAGGGTTTCGAGTTATAGGTTTTGATTTTAGGGTTTAGGGTTTAGAGGTTAGGATTTAGGGATTAGGGTTTAATGTTTAGAGTTTAGTATTTACTGTTTAGGGTTTAAGGTTTAGGTTTACGGTTTACGGTTTAGGGTTTAGGGTTTAGGGTTAGGGGTTAGAATTTAAGGTTTAGGGTTTAGGGTTTCAAGTTATAGGTTTAGGGTTTAAATTTTAGGGTTAGGGTTTAGTGTTTTGGGTTTAGGTTTAGGGTTTAGAATTTAGTTGTGGGGTTCAGTGTTTAGGGTTTAGGGTTGAGGGTTTAGAGTTTAGGGTTTAGGGTTAAGAGTTCTGGGTTTAGGGTTTATGGTTTAAGTTTTAGGGTTTTGGGTTTTGGGTTTAGGGTTGTAGGTTTAGGGTTTAGGATTTACGGGTTAGGATTTAGGGTTAGGGCTTAAGGTTTAGAATTTAGGATTTAGTGTTAGGGCTTAGGTTTAGGATTTATGGCTTAGGTTTAGGGTTTACGATTTAGGTTTAGGCTTAGGATTTAGGGTTTAGGGTTTAACGTTTAGAGTTTAGGATTTAGGGTTTAAGATTTAGGTTTAGGGTTTAGGATTTAGAGTTAGGGGTCAGGATTAAGGATTAGGGTTTTTGATTTAGGTTTAGGGTATAGGGTTTACAATTTAGAGTTTAGTGTTTATGGTTAAGGGTTAAGGGTTTTAATTTTTAGGGTTTAGGTCTAAGGATTTAGGGTTTAGGGTTAAGAGTTTAGGGTTTAGTCTTTTAAATTTAGGGTTTTAGGTTTAGGGTTTAGGGTTTAAGGTTTACGGTTTACGGTTTAGGGTTTAGGGTTGTAGGTTTAGGGTTTAGGTTTTAGGGTTTAAGGTTTAGGATTTTGGAGTTAGGGTTTAGGGTTTCGGGTTAAAGGTTTTTTTTTCTTTTCTCCTTCTCCTTACCAGCCTTTGAACCCTTGACATACTAATGGTGTGGAGCAAACTTCTCAACCACTATGAACATGGAGGCTAGTCGGGTTAAAGGTTTAAGGTTTTAGGTTTAGGAATTAGGTTTTAGGGTTTCAAGTTGTAGGTTTATAGTTTAGGACTTAGGGTTTAGAGGTTAGGATTCAGGGTCTAGGGTTTAGGGTTTAACGTTTAGGATTTAGAGATTAGGGTTTCAGGTTTAGGTTTAGGGTTTAGGATTTAGTGTTTAGGGTTTAGGGTTTCGGGTTATGGTTTAGGGTTTAGGGTTTAGGGTTTTGAGTTTAGGGTTTTGGGTTTAGAGTTTAGTGTTTTGAGTTTAGATTTAGGGTTTAGGGTTTATGGTTATGTATAGGGTTTAGGGTTTAGGATTTAGGGTTTTGGGTTTAGGGTTTAGGGTTTAGGGTTTAGGGTTTATGGCTAAGGGTTTAGCGGTTTTTTTTTTTTTTTTTTTTTTTGTGAATGACCCTTGAGTGGGTCAGGGGCTGAGCAACACCCCCATGCCTTATCATTTATAAAATTAAAGTATACATGGAAGGGGGCAAATACCTTACCTCCAAGCCTAAGGTGGGTAAAAAATTGACCTACCTGCTAAGGCTAATCGACTCCACCCTATACAATATGATGTAATATTAAACGAAGCACCTAGAGAAGACTCCTCTCTTAATACAAAGTACTAATAATACATAAATAAGGGAGACTCTCCCCTTACAAGAATTTTAGATTTAAGCCTATTCAAACTACTATACCTAAAGACATAGTAAATTGAAAGGTTATATCCCATGAATTAACTCGTCTAGAGATTGTATGAATTCCTTCCTTTGGAACTTGGTTTCGAATACCGATTAGTAGATGGTTAAAAGGTAATTTAAACAACATAGCATGCATGCTGTTATACTCTATGCCTCATGATAATTTCCACCACCACCAGATTCTCCTGTTCCTAATCAAACAACCAAACTAAGTTAATAATTAAGCTAATGATAGAAACAGAGAATCGAGGAAGTGTGTTAAAAAGATCAATTAAGGAGGAAATTTAATCCTTCGCTATTTTTTCTTTCTGAAACTCTGAATTCCCATTTTCTCCAAAATATAACTTCCTCTAACTGATTTTGGTAACTGGTTGGGGGTGTAATAATGTTGGATGATATCGTGCTGGTGACTTTGTTTGGACAACAAGTCTGTTGTACTGTTGGCTTCTCTGTATGTATGAACACAGTGAACATATGCACATTGTTTAGCAATGTCTTGTAGTTCCTGCACAAACTTGTTAAGCCTCCAAGGAGGATCAGAAATCTGCAAATCCCATTTGGTTAGTAATTCAGAATCTACTTCTAAAATGATGTTTTGATACCCATGTTGGATGCACCAATTGAGTCCACAACTGGCAGCCTGTACCTCTGCCTGATTATTGGTCCCTTCACCCAATGGTATAGCAAATGCATAAACAATAGTCCCATTGGAATCCCTCAGAATACCACCACCTCCAATCTTCCCCGGATTATTCAAAGCACTACCATCTGTATTCAGTTTATAATTAGAAATAGAAGAAGTTTTCCACCTTACTAAGAGGACACGAACCTCATGTGTACTATGTTCTATCATAGGTACAACTTCTGCCCACTGAATAGGCCACTTAATATAAGGAAATACAGTTCTGAGAAGCTAAAACATATCTTTAATAATCAAATATTTAACCCTGGTGATACTAGAAGTCTTGCCCCCATACTTTGATGAACACCTATTCTTCCATAAATTCCAGCATATAACTATAGGAAGAGTCTGAATAATAGTCTTGTGAGCTTCATTTTTACATGACTGCCACTCCAATTTAAAAGATAGTTACTTAGGGATGTCTGTTGTACATTAATACCCAAAGAATTTGAAATTTTTTTCCAGATATGTGTTGCAAAATGCCCTTGAATGAATATATGCTCCACTTCATCCCATCCTTGCTGATAACAACAAGAACATCTCACAGGTTCCACTCCAAAGGTCCCTAGTTTCTCATTAGTTGGTAGTTTTTTCCTCAAGGCCCTCCAAAGTAGAAAAGACATTTTGAAAGGAATATGTTTATGCCAAATTTGAGAATTAAGATCTGTAATGCTCTTTTTATTTCTGCAAATTTCCCAGGTTGATATACAGGTGAATTTTCTTGATTCAGTATGTTTCCAGACAACACTGTCTGGAATTCCCTGCAAAAAATGAAAATTAGTATTTAAAATATAAGGAATAAGAAGGGGTGGAACCTGTTGCCTCAGTTTCCTTTAATTCCATTTTCCATTAGTTAAAAAGTGTGCAATGGTAGCATTGTTGAGGCTTGATACAACAGTAGTATAATGAGCTAAAGCTCCTACTCCCAGCCAATCATCCCACCAAAAAGAGCAACTTCCTGAATTGATTATCCAACCTATATGCTCTTCTACTTTAATCTTGTTCCTCATCATGTACTTCCACATCAAAGAATGTCCAGTGTCCACCTTTTTTGCAACTGGATGAGCTCTTTGACAATATTTGGATTTAAGAAATTGACTCCATAAAGAGGTTTTTGTTCTGAAAGTCAACCATTATTTGTATTGCAAAGCTGTGCATATATCAGTGAGTCTTCTCATCCCCACCCCTCCTTCTGGACAAGGTAAACTCATAGTGTCCAGTGCGGCCCAATGATATTTCCTTTTATCCTGATCCCTTCCCCAGAAGAAGTCAGCAATAATGGACTCTATGTATTTGATAGTGGTGGTAGGAGGAGAAATTGCAGCCATAGTATGTATAGGTATAGATTGGATAGCATGCTTGATCAATGTAATCCTTCCCCCAATACTAAGAATCCTTGCCTACCATCCACAAACCTTTTTGGAGACCTTCTCAACTAAATGAGAGTAGTAAATGATCCTTTGTCTACCAATATATAGAGGACATCCTAAATAAGTAATAGGACTGCATTTTCGGGAAAAAATTGTACAGTCCTGGATAATATTGATAATATCCTGTGATGTATTGTCTGGAACCATAAAGTGACTCTTAGATCTGCTAATAAGTTGACCAGATGTATACTCATACTCCCCCAAAGTGTCCATAATTAGTTTCAAGGAGTGTCTATCAGTAGATGCAAATATAACTACATCATTTGCAAAACTTAGATGATTGATCTGTGGTCCCTTGGGTTCCATAAAGAAACCTTTATATCTTGGAAGCTGATGTAGAGAATTAAGCATCCTTGTTAATACCTCTGCTCCTAAAATAAATAGGGCAGGGATAAAGGATCACCTCTCTTAAGTCCTCTAGTAGAATGAAAGAAATCTTGCATGTGACCATTAATTATAATAGAATACCAATTGTTACTCAATATTCTCCAAACTAAATCAATAAACATTTCCCCAAACCCAAATCTTCTTAAAACCAAACAGGTAAAAGACCAAGACACTCTATCATATGCCTTGGCTATATCAAGTTTGATAACCACATTACTTCCTATCTTGGGTTTTTTAATACCATGAGTAATCTCTTGTGCTAGCATGATACTTTCAGTTATACTTCTGCCTCTCACAAACCCTGACTGGTTGTCTGATAACAATAGAGGGAAGACAGTAGCCAATCTCAAGCTCAATACTTTGGAAATAATCTTATTTGTAAAATTGCTAAGGCTGATAGGTCTGAGTTCTGTGAATCTGGAAGGCTGCTCAGTTTTAGGAATTAAAACCAAACAAGCATGAGACATGAACTTAGGCATAATATGACCACAGTAAAATGATTGTACAGTAGCCAATAGATTTTCTTTAATGATATTCCAACAAACCTGATAAAATTTACCCCCAAAGCCATCAGGACCTGCTGCTGAATATGGATTCATAGCAAACACAACCTGTCTGAGTTCATCTATATTAGGTATGGCGTGCAACATCTCATTCTGATCAGGAGTAACTATTGTAGGAATGTATTGCAGGATTCTTTCATCTATTCTATCATTTTGTCCAGTAAATTGGTGCTGATAGTAATCACAAGCTGCCTAAGAAATTTGTTTCTGACCCTGTATCCACACCTCATTTTCAATACAAATCTTATGAAGAGAAAGCCTCCTTCTCTGACCTCTCATCAAGGCATGAATGTACTTGGTATTGGCATCTCCTTCTTGAAACCATTGTAATTGGGTCTTTTGTTAAAGAATAGCTTCTTCCAATTTCAAATACCTAATATAAGTTTCATTCATCTGATGTAACTTCTGTCTAAGCGCTTCAATATTATTTGTGATAAATTGCTCTTCAGACTTCCTAATAGACTCCTCAAAATCCCTAACCTTAGTAAAAATATCTCCATACTCCTGTTTGGACCATTTGCTAAGAGTGGAAATTAATCTCTTCATTTTCATATGTAATTTCCACATCGGATCACCAGTAGTGACCTGATCCCAACACTGCTGAACTGTGTTCATAAAATTCCCATTTTCAACCCAACAGTATAGGAACTTGAACTATTTTGTATGACTTTGATTTGTTTGAATCATCTCCATTAAAAGAGGACTATGATCAGAACCAACAGAGGATATATTCTCAATAGTAGTTTGAGGCAGATTCTCTAACCATTTATCATTAACCATAGACCTATCTAATCTCTTCCAAACTCTAGCTTCTTTATCCCTTTGATTACACCATGTAAAAGGAAGACTTGTGTAACCTAGATCTGTCAGTCCACATGCCTCTATAACTCCAATAAATTCAAGACTGTTATTCATATTATAAGGTATCCCACCAAGTTTTTCCTCTATAGATGTAATAACATTGAAATCACCAATTGTACACCAAGGCAAATCCATATTAGCATATAAAAGTAACATATCCCACAAAGGTCTCCTCATATACTCTTTACATTTAGCATAAACAAAAGACATCATGAATTTATCTGGGAGAGCAGTGTGCTGAAAGATTACAGTAATATGTTAATCATGTTTTTCCAGGACCTGTCCAGTGACATCATTAGACCAAAACAACCAAATTTTCCCATTAGGATTACTGATTGCCTGATCCATTTGAAGTTGCAATTTTACTCTGGCAATATGAGACTGATCTGCAAATGGTTCCAAGATAGCAATAACAGATAGATTATGAGCTTTCTTGAGAGTTTGTAGTCTTTCCAATGCTCCTTTGGTGTTGATTCTCCTAGCATTCCAACAAATGGCCTTAATCATTAATAACCTTTCGATTTGGACCTAGTCATTGGCCTGCTAGAGTTGTCAGACATGCTGGGTTTAGGTTTTAGGGTTTAGGGTTTTGGTTTTAGGGCTTAGGGTTTTTTTATTTTTATTTTATTTTATTTTAACGACCCTTGTGGGGGTTAGGGGCTGAGCAACACCCCTAGGCCTTATCATAGATCAAACAAAGAAAAATACAAGGAAGGGGGCTTAAACCTTACCTCCAACCTATGGTGGTTCAAGAGTTGGTAGCCTACTAAGGTTCTCCAATTCTTCCCCGTACTAAAATGGAAACCTATTATCTAAGCACCTATACGAGAGGAATCCTCTCAATACAAAGATTCTAGGAAAAACATAAATCAGGGAGACTCTCCCCTTACAATAAAACAAGAGCTCTTCATAGAAGCTATGACTTAAAAAGAAATAGCTTAAGTGAAGATGACTGAGAGATCACCAAAAAAAGATGGCCTGTTAGAGTTCATCCTCTTTCTGAGGTCCATCAGGAAGAGAAAAAATTCAAGGGGGTTTCTTGATTCTCTTCATTTTCCTTCTTCTGAAGCTTGCCGTACTAGTCATGTCAAGTTGAAGATGTGCTGCTGCTTCCTTAGGGAGTTGCTGATTGTTGAAATAAACTTGAAAAGTGGTGACTTGGTGGCTATGTTTGGAGAGTGCATCTGCCACATAGTTGGCTTCTCTAAGGGTGTGAATACATTTAAAGTGTGAGATCTGTGTGGTGAGCATTTGTAGTTTCTGCATTTGGGAAGTAATGTTCCATGAGGGGGTTGATTTGGCCAATAACCAGTCCACCAGCAGCTGAGAATCGACCTCCAAAATGACTTTCTGGTAGTTTAGATGAACACACCATGATCTACCAAAGGTAGCAGCCTCCACTTCCGCTTGGTTGTTGGTGCCTTCCCCCAAAGGAGCTGAGTATGCAAAAAGTAACTTCCCATTTGAATCTCTGAGAATACCCCATGCCCCTATTTTCCCCGGATTGCTTAAAGCACTTCCATCCGTGTTGAGTTTAACCCACGCGTCAGGAGGTTTAATCCACTGCACTAGAGTAACTTTGGTGTCGTGATAGCATTGCTCAATGAGGATACAAAGATTCTTCCAGCTAGATGGCCAAGAAATATAAGGAAACACTACATGCAACAATTTAATAGTGTCCTTAAACACAACAAATTTGACCCTAGCAATGTTGGATTGCTTACCTCCATACTTTGTAGCACACCTATTTTTCCATAGGTTCCAACAAATAAAGATTGGAGTTGATTGTATAATAAGTTTATGTGCTTCATTGTTGTAATTAGAGTTCCACCATCTCATAATTAAATATCCGAGGGGCAGGTGGTCAATTTGGATACCCAAGGAAATAGCAAAGAATTTCCAAACCTTGTTGGCAAAAATTCCAAAATTAAAGGTGTGTTCGATGGTATCCAGACCTGGTGTATGGCAGCACTAGCACTCACTAGGTTCCACCCCAAGACTGGTCAGACTTTTGTTTGTGGGTAGCTTGCCCCGTACAGCTCTCCACAAAAGAAAAGCACATTTGAAAGGGATGCTTTTATGCCAATTATAAGTGTTGAATTTGATTTTAGATCTTTTCTCCCTAATGACATTCCATGCAGAAGTGCATGTGAATTCACCACCGGTATTAAGGCTCCAAGCAGGTTGATCAGGGATGCCTGGTTGCAGCTGGAACTGAGTTGCCAGAATGCTGTGCACGTGAGCTTGTGGAGCTTGTTGAATGATTTACTCCAAGTTCCATTGCCCCCCTTCCATGTAGTCTGAAATAGTGTATGTGTTGAACCTGTTGCTGTTACTAGAGTAGTGAGCAAGTGTACCAATACCAAGCTAATTATCCCACCAAAAAGAACAAGAACCTGATTTGACTTTCCAGTGAATGTGAGTTTCCACCGTGTGCTTGTTTCTCATCATGTATCTCCATGCTTGGGAGTCACCAGTGTGCCATTTTTTGCTTACGGGGCTGGATCTTTGACAATATTTTGCCCTTAAGAAGTCACCCCATAGTGTTTTATTAGACCTGAAGACCCACCATTGCTTGTATTGGAAGGATTGACACACATCGCTCATAAGTCTGAATCCAATGCCCCCTTCATCATGAGGAAAGCTTAAATTTTTCCAAGAAGACCAATGATATTTTTTTTGGTCATTTCTCCACCCCCAGAAGAAATTTGCCATAATACCTTGGATTTCCTTAATGGTAGTTAAAGGTGGGGAAATAGCTGACAGCAGATGAATTGGAACTGATTGTAGAACATGTTTGATTAATGTTGCTTTGCCTCCAAAGCTCAACATCTTAGACTGCCACCCTGCAATTTTGTTCACTACATTGTTCATGATTTCTGAGAAGTAGATAATTCTTGGTCGACCAATAAATAAGGGGCAGCCAAGGTAAGTGATAGAGGCTTCTTTTCGATGGAAACCTGTACATCTTTTAATTCTGTCACAAGTACTGTTGAAAGCATTGGAATGAAGTAAAAAATGACTTTTGGCTTTATTGATAAGTTCGCCAGAAATTTTCTCATAGTTAGCCAAAGTAATCATTATAAGCTTGAGATATCTCTTCCTTCCAGAAGTGAAAATAATGATATCATCCGCAGAACTCAAATGGTTGATCTGAGGGCCCCTGCTTTCCATATGAAAGCCATGATAAAGGGGGTTATGATGAAGTCTGTTCAGGGATCTGGAGAGAACCTCAACACCTAAAATAAATAGGGCTGGGGATAAGGAGTCTCCTTGCTTAAGGCCTCTTGTAGAGTGGAAAAAACCATACCTCTTGCCATTTATTATGATGGAATACCAATTGTTAGCCATAATCCTCCACGTCATATCAATAAAAGTTTCTTCAAACCCCATCTTCCTAAGTATTAGGCAAATATAGGACCAAGATACTCTATCATACGCTTTGGCCATGTCTAGCTTGATAACCACATTACTACTAATGGTAGGTTTTTTTATCTGGTCATTAATCTCCTGAGCCAACATGATGTTTTCAGAAATGCTTCTTCCCTTGACGAAACCTGATTGATTGGGTGAAATCAAACTAGGTAGAATAGGGCCAAGTCTGAGACATAATAGTTTAGAAACAATCTTGTTAGTGAAATTGCTCAAACTTATGGGCCTAAACTCAGAAAGTTTGTTGGGCTTTTTCACTTTAGGGAGCAGAATAAGGCAAGCATGAGAAAAATATTTTGGTAGCATTTGGCCACTAAAGAAAGCCTGAATGACTGCCAAAAGATCATTCTTAATAATGCTCCAGCATTTCTGAAAGAAACAACCATTCGTCCCATCAGGTCCTGCAGCAGCGTTTGGATTCATGGAGAAAACTACTTCTTTCAGCTCATCAATAGTTGGTATGGCCTTTAACCTATCATTATGTTCTGGAGTAACCATCCTTGGAATGCAATTCATAGGAACTTCATCAATGAGCTTATCCTCTCCTGTGAAAAGGTTCTGAAAGTGCTCACAAGCAGCTAGTAATGTGCTCATCACCCTGTATCCATTCATCCTTGTCATTGAGGATATTGTGAATAAATAGCTTTCTTCTTCTTCCCCTTATCAAGGCATGAAAATATTTAGTGTTACCATCTCCTTCTTTGAACCATTGAAGTTGTGATTTTTGTCTGAGAATAGAATCTTCAAACTTCATGAATCTGATATACTCTACATTAATCCCATGGAGTGCAGTTCTGTTTTCCTCTGTGTTGTCATGAATAAGCTTCTCTTCTACAACTTTAACTCTCTCCTCATAGTCTCTGACTGTAGCATATATATCACCAAACTGTATTTTAGACCAAGTCCTAAGAGTAAAGGCCACCCTTTTCATCTTCTGATGGAAAATGCACATGGGGTTCCCTTCTATTTGCCTGTTCCAGCAATTTGTTACAGTAGTTAAAAATGAGGGTCGATCCTCCCAAAAATTGAGGAATTTGAAGTATTTGATATGGTTTTCAGGTCTGGCATTCATCTCCATAAGAAGAGGACAATGATCTGAGCCTATAGAGGGAAGATGGGTGATGCTACTGTGAGGCATGTGTTGCAACCACTTATCATTAACCATGGCCCTATCCAACCTTTTCCAAATTCTAAAATTGATTCCCCTTTGGTTAGACCAAGTGAATTTAGGTCCATTGAACCCCAAGTCCATGAGTCCACCAGCTTCAATCACTCCAATGAATTCCAAGCTTTTTCTCATATTGTAAGGGATTCCGCCAAGCTTTTCCTCTAAATCTGTAATTACATTGAAATCTCCAACTGTGCACCAAGGGATGTTGTTGTTAGTATCAGCAAAGTGTAACATCCTTTCCCATAAAGGTCTTCTGAGATAGGCTTTACACTTGGCATAGACAAAAGTGTTAATATAGGTATCCAGAGCTTCCACATGGCTGAGTTCACAAGTAACTTGCTGCTCACTGCCTCTAAGACCTTACAGGAAATGTCATTTGTCCAGAATAGCCAAATCTTCCCATTAGTGTTGCTAGTAGCATATTCTATGGCAAGCATACTTTTAAACATGTTTATTTGAATGTTGTCTGAAAAAGGCTCCAAGATAACAATCATGGACAAGTGATGGATATTTTTGAGGGTTTTGAGTCTTTCAATAACACCTTGGGTATTGATTCATCTAACATTCCAAATGATTGTACTTATCATTGAGACGATCTGGAGGTAAAAAGCCTTGTATTTGGTCTACCTGAAGTGGCATTAATAGTAGGAAGAGCCTTCTTTAGGGGAAGTCTTTCCAGGTGTATGCCTCTAGGGGAAAGGCATTGCTTATTGGTAACTTGCTGAAGTTCCTTTTCCAGTTCACTGTCATTGTTTGGGCTAAATGCTTTGATCAATAATTCACTGACTTCATCATCATCATCTTGAACATTAATGGGCTGGATATCCACTTCATCTTCAGAACTCTCAACATCATATTCATCTATAACCTGAGTTCTGCCTATTTTTTTCTGTTGTGTCTGATCAGGGGGTTTACCTTGTAGAGGGGTATTATATTGATTTTTGCATGAACTTGCCCCTGTAGCTTGAATAGTATCCTGGCCATTGTCATTGTGGACTTGTTCTTGCATTTCAGACGGTTTCTTCTTGTTTGTAGCTCTCCTTTTCTTACTTGGTTTATTTTTACTTTTGGGAGTCTGCTCTTGTCTGCTAGTACTAGCCTTGTTCCCCATGTCTTTGGCCATGGCCCCTTTGTGTTGTTTATCATTCCCTTTTTTGTTTTGAACCTGCTGATTTCTATCTTGAGAATTATTCTGGTCTTGGTGAGGATCAGCAGTGCTTTGATCAACCTGTTTTTCCTGTTGAGATTTAATGGTGGCAGGGGTTTGAAGGTCTGTCTTAGAGTCAGTCGATAGGTTCTCATGCATGACCTGAGATAAAACCCTCCCCTTAGGTTCCCCTACCTGCAAGTTAGAGTGTTTCTCCTTCACAACCAGCCTCCCTCCACAAACTTCATCAGCCAACACAATGGGGTTAACAGGGGAAGGGATATCATTGCCATAGCAATGATCCTCAACATCAACAATTACAAGGGTTGGGGATACCGGAATCTCATCGCCAGATTTCTTATTCACAACATCAGAATTGTTTAAGTTCATACTTGAGTCCTACATTTGCTACTTAGCTTGGTCTGTTTTGATTAGTTATACATGTTCCTGCCTTTGGTGTTGCACATGGTTTGTTTTGGTCTGTTGTACTTGTTCATGCGATTGTATTGTCTTGCCTTGATCATTTTTTTTATTGTGATTCTTATTCTTCCTCCTGGTCTAAGTTTGCTATTGATCTTCTTTGTGAGTGATATTGTTATCATTTACTTCCCCTTTTTTTGTTTGTTTTTTTTACTGTATTTGGTCCTTCTCCTCCTGTTGCTGCTGGTTGTTTTTCTTCTCTTGGTTGTTTTGCTTTTCATCACTCTTCTTGTTGTTTTCCATATCCTCTCTCTTTTTGATTTCCTCTTCCCTTATCTTCAGGGGACAAGTTCTTGCAATATGTCCCTGCTGCTTGCAATATAGATAGTAAAGAGGAACTTCTTCATATTCCACCAGCTGCCACTTACCATTAGAAGGGTCCTTTTCAGAAAAACAAATCCATATATGTTGAGGTTTTTCTTTTGTAAGATCTATTTGAACTCTGACCTTTGCCACACTTCCTCTTGTTTTTTGCATGGAAGCAGAGTCAAGGTACAAAGCTTTACCGATAGGGAATAAGATAATAGTTAAAGAGTCCATGTAATAACAATGCCAAGGAAGTTCAGGCAATGTAACCCAAATGGGAACAACTGGAGATTCTTCCTCAGGTTTGAAACCTGGAGACCACATCTGTAATTTCATTTGGTGCCCTGCAATAAACATTTTTTGTTTTGTCCATACTTTGACATGGTCAGCTTCATTGTCAAAGTCAATGTAAATGTGTCTCGAGTTAAAATGTGTAATTTTAACTCCACCAGTTAGATGCGTTTGAGCACTGAAGCTTCTTCTTATCACCTTCATCTTGGGCATAGCATTGATGAATTTACCAACAAGCGTATATTTGCATCTTGCAGCCATGTTGATCATAAAGTCATCTTCATAAAAAGTAATGGGGGGTCTACCTTGTCTAGAGGCCACAATAGGAGGGTTGATGATAACAGGGATGGTATTTTTAGCTTGATTTGCTCAAAGTCTGATAGCTAGAGACTGGACAACAGTGGGAGGGGAATGTTTAGGGATTTGAGAGTTGGTACTGTTATTGCCAAAGCTGTTGGGGGTGGGCCTGTTTCGGTTCTTTTTGGAACTGAATTGGTTAGTTTTGGGATGGCTGGATTTGTAGGTATCAAAATTGGATAAGACTTTGATGGGTGGAGGAATTCTAGGATCTATTGTGATGATTCCTTTGTTAATGTTCGCCATCGTTTGCTCATTTCCATCCACCTGTACATTATGACTACCTTTCTCATGCATATTTTGATTCTCAAAATTCAGCAAGTTAGCAGGCATATTGTGATCATGCTGATTATGAACATTAATAATCCCTGAGGATTATTGGCAGTGCGGTCCATGGACATTACACTCTTGCCAACAGCCTTAGAGGGGGTATTTAATCGATTCATGCTTGAGCTTTGCTGGGATGTAGTTGAAGTTATAACACCACCTTCTGGTAAAGGAATATGTGTATTTGCATTCGTCAGCTCGTTCAATTGAGCTCTGATGACTTGGTCGGAATCTTGGTCAAAATTTCTTCCTTCATTAACATAGTTGATATTGATATGATTGGGAGCGCTATGTTGAGTAGATTCAAGGATTGTATTTTGTATTTTTGAAAACTGCCTCAATTCCGATGAATATTCATTTGAGTTTTGAGGCGATTTTGGTGAATTCTCCTCAAAATTCATTTGAGCAGATCTCTCAGTTGGTTTTACAACTATAGATGGATCATGAGGTGTAGAGTTCATTCCATCAATTGGAACGATCCGAATCACTCCAGACTTTGCCAAGGAAATAATTTCTTATGCCCACTTTAACTCATCATCCGATAAAGGAACAGTGATCGCTGTATTGGATTCCAAATTCGTAGAGTTATGGTGTGAATTTGAGAGTGATGTTTGTTGGAGAGGATGTATCTCTCCATTGCGCTGCTCTCCATCTTGGCCCGGAGGTCGGGGGACCTCTTTCGCTGGCATAAAGGCCATTCCGATGGAGCTGTAGCTTATCGCTCAATATGACCGTTAGTGACCGTTTAAGACTTTCCTTGAGATCAAATTTTTTTGGGGACATATTGGGGCTTTGGGTTTATGGTTTAGGTTTATGGTTTAGAATTTAGGCTTTTGGTTTAAGGATTTAGGGTTTAGGGTTTTCGGTTTAGTGTTTATGGTTTAGGTTTGGGGTTTAGAATTTAGGCTTTGGGGTTTATGGTTTAGGGTTTAGGGTTTAGGGTTAAGGGTTTTTAGGGTTTAGGGTTTCGGGTTTATGGTTAAGGGTTTAGGGTTTAGGGTTTAGGGTTTAGGGTTAGGGTTTAGAGTTCAGGGTTTAGGCTTTAGGTCTTAGGTTTAGGGTTTAGGATTTATGGTTAGGGTTTAGGGATTAGGATTTAGGGTTTAGTATTTAAGGTTTAGGGTTTAGGCTTAAGGTTTAGGATTTATGGTTTGGGGCTTAGATTTAGGATTTAGATTTTATGGTTAGGGATTAGGGATTAAGGTTTAGGGATTGGGGTATAGGGTTAGGTTTTAGGATTTAGGGTTTAGAGTTTCAGATTTAAGGTTTTGGGTTTAGGGTTTAGAGTTTAGAACACAATATTTAGGGTTCAGAGTTTGGATTTAGGGTTGAGGGTTTTAATTTTAGGGTTTAGGGTTTAGGGTTTTGAGATTAGATTTAGGGTTTAGGGTTAGGGTTTTTGGTTTATGGTTATGTATAAGGTTTAGGGTATATGGTTTAGCTTTTCGGGTTTATAATTTAGGGTTTTGGGATTAGGGTATAGAGTTTAGTGTTTTGGGTTATAGGTTTAGGGTTTAGGATTTAGGATTTAGGGTTTATGGCTAAGGGCTTAGAGTTTAGGGCTTAGGTTTTAGGGTTTAGGGTTTTGGGTTTAGGGTTTTGGGTTTATGGTTTAGGTTTATGGTTTAGAATTTAGGCTTTGGGATTAATGGTTTAGGTGTTAGGGTTTAGGGTTTTGGGTTTAGTGTTTATGATTTAGGTTGAGGTTTTAGAATTTAGGCTTTGGGGTTTAGGGTTTAAGGTTTAGGATTAATGGTTTAGGATTTATGGTTATGGGTTTAGGGTTAGGGTTTAGGGTTAGGGTTTAGGGTTCAGGGTTTACGTTTTAGGTCTTAGAATTTAGGCTTTGGGGTTTAGGGTTTAAAGTTTAGGATTTATGGTTATGGGTTTAAGGTTAGGGTTTAGGATTTAGGGTTTAGAGTTTGGATTTAGGTTTTAGTGTTTAGGTTTAAGGTTAGGGTATATGGATTAGGGTTTAGAATTTGGTGTTTAGGGTTTACGGTTTAAGGTTTACGTTTATGGTTAGAATTTAGGGTTTATGGTTTAGAGTTTAGGGTTTAGAATTTAGAGTTTAGGGTTTATAGTTAAGGGTATAGGGTTTAGCGTTTAGGGTTTATAGTTAAGGGTATAGGGTTTAGCATTTAGGGTTTAGGTTTTAGGGGATAAAGTTTAGGGTTTTGGATTTTAGGTTTAGGATTTAGTGCTTAGGGCTTAGGGTTTAGGGTTCAAGATTTTGAGTTATAGGTTTAGGGTTTAGGGGTTAGTATTTAATATTTAGGGTTTAGTGTTTAGGATTTAGGGTTTAGGTTTTTGGTATAGGGTTTATGATTTCGGGTTTATAGTTTGGATTTAGGGTTTAGGGTTTATGGTTTAGGTTTGTGGTTGAGAATTTAGACTTTTGGGTTAAGGGTTTAGGGTTTATCATTTATCATTTAGGGTTTAGGGTTTAGGGTTTTGGGTTTAGTGTTTATGGTTTAGGTTTACAGTTTTGTGTCACGACCCAAGCCTAGGGCATAGACGTGACCGGCGAATGGGGAACCCGAAGGAACCCCAAACAAGCCTCATAGCGTATCATTACACATCCTTGGTCGCGGAAGCAAAAAAAAATGACCATAAGCGATAAGCATAATCAAGGGGGAA